>JAMLFT010005706.1:0-17159 GCA_026544285.1 Pachyrhizus erosus
TCAATTGCTATCAAATAATATTATTTGGTGATACGATTTTTTAGTAAATTATATTTTTAAATTTCTTATCAACTAATCTAATATTATTAAATATTTTAAATAGATAAAAATCTAAAAATATAATTTATTAAAAAAAATATACAAAATTATATTGTCAGATTCTTTGATAATGTGAAAAGTTAATGGATTATCAACATAATTGTTACGTCATCAATTAATTAGTGTCGTTTCATGATAATAAAGACTAAAATAAAAAATTAAAGTTTTTAAAAGGTTAAAATAATAACATTTAAAGACTAAAATAATTCTATTTTACAGAAACTTAAAAGTTATTTAAATCGTATAAAAAAAAATCAAATTAGTCAATCTTTTAAAATTTAAAAATTAAGATTAATTATATATTAGAACTATTAAATTTAAAAAAAAATTGTAAAATTAAATTTTTTAAAATTATTTTTAGAGTAATTTCATTCTCTTCTCTCTATATATAAAAGATATAACAATGTATATACGTTACGTATAAGGCATGTGATCAATGGTTTTTATTTAAGTTATATTTTGAAACATCTATCTACAAGTTTTAGAAAATATAAGAGCGTTTTTTAATTAAAAGTTCGTTGTGGATTATACAAAACAAGAAAAATTTTAAAGAGTGTGCATTTTTTGTTGTCTCTTTATAATAATTGTTCTTTTGATTTCTCAATATAAATGTGATTTTGTCTTCTAGTATATATATGGCCGTAATTAATGGTTTCACATCCGTACCTATCATCTCCCTTCACCATCAAACAAATTTTAATTTGACCATACCAGCGTCCGAATTTTAGTTGGACTAGTCTTCATATCATACAATGTCCTTCTTCATGTGATGTTCAAAAGTGGTAGAATGTGATTGAGGTGAGTATCTATCTTTTATGTACATCTACACTACGCTTGACTCATTAGTAGCACGAGCAAAGTGATGGCGTCTATATATAAATCATAACAAATATATAATGTTGGAATATAAAGTTGAATAATATTCGTGTTATGAGTTTCACGATGAGTAAAATAAGAATCTTAGACTTATTATGGTACTTAGTCAAATAACTCTTTCGTGTGATAAACTAATAATTTGAAATAGACTATCTTCATATGCTTAAGTCATAATAATCAGCTAGATCTTGAACATGCTTAACGATCTAATAATGAAAGTGGGTATGATCAACTCGAGCGGAAAGGTGAGTTATACGAGTATAACATTTTGAGTAAAAAGTTTTATCATTCAAACTGATTCATTTAATTAAACCAACATTGGTTGATTCAATTGGAGTGAGCAGTTTTACAAGTATATATAAAGAATTAATCTTTGAAAATGTTGATTAATTTGAAGAGTTTTCCTAACTAATGATGTCAATTTAAAGGTTAGTCTCAAAGTTATGCTAATAGGAATTAATCCGGTCAAAAATAATAATAAAAGTAAATTATACTTGCATTACTTTAAAAAAAAAATTATACTATTTTCTATTTTTTGTAAAAAAATTATATAATCTTCTCTTCAGAAATTTATATGTATTATGCATTAAAGTAATCTATTAAGAATAGAAAGATAAAACTAATTAGTCGCTCATTCATAAAAGACTGTAATAATAAATTAACTCTTTCATAAATAGAAGACAATATAAATTTAATCCCTTAATTTACAATTAAACAGAACAATAATTTTAGATTTACATCCCATGATTAAGAAGTTATATTAACATTATCTGCCTATATCAAATAAAAAATATCCGTTGACTCAAAATAATTTGCAATTAGTAAATGGAATTTGATTTCAATAAATATTTTAATCTGATTCATTCAATATCTTATTTCTTTCAATACAATAACATGAAAAAAAAATCAATTTCTTTACATTTATTTGGCCTGCGTTAATTGGTATACATTATTTAATACTTTTCCCTAGTCTTGCCTAACACCTTATCCTATCTTCAAAATGAATAAATATGTCCATAACATTAAATTCGTGACATTTATTTGCACTGTACTTCTTTTGGACCAAATGGTCCAAGTCAAACATTTACAACTTCAGTTTACAAACAAAATTCATTGGCAACACGGCATTGTTTATATTTATATTATATTGACTTAAATATTAAATTATTTCTTAAAATATAACATCTTTTTTATTTTGATACTTTCAGAATTTTTTATTTTGATTCTTTTATGATTAATATTTTTTTATTTTAATTTCTATTATAAAATAATAACTTTAAATAATAATAAAATAGTTAAATTAAGAGTCTAGTGATATATTATATCTTTAAAAAATTTGACAAGATAATTAAATATAATTTTTTTTCTTAATATATATTTTTAAAATTTTTATTAGTAATGTAACATTATCAATTATTTTTCTAAATCATTTTTAATATTTTTGATTAGTTACGAATGTATTGTTTGAAATATTTATCCGGAAAAGAATCGAGAATGTATAATTGAGAGGGTGAAGATAAAATGTATATTTTTTAAAACTTCTGTAAAATAGAATAAAAATATTAACAGAGTGATACGATAACATAACTAAATATATTGCATGTCAATTAAAATAAAAAAATTAATAACTTTTTTAATTTTTATAAAATTTTAAGTAAATGTCTTAAAAAAAAAAGAATAAAACTCATCTCTTGTACAAAGAAAATAATAAAACAAATTAAGGGCAAGCTTGTTCATCTAAAATCATTTTTTATAATAATAACACACATTTTAACATAATTTTTTACTGAAATTTACATATAAATCTCAATTATATTTAACCACTCAAACTTAATTAACTAGGATCTAATTATTAACCGAAAAAAATACCCAAATCCAAAAAAAAAAAAAAAAATGCTGCTGCATCAACTGCGAATGCTTCCGTATTGTTACCTTAGGCTGTCGTAATCTCCTCTATTCATAGCTTTTATAAAGGAAGACAAGAGAATCACCTTTTTTTTTTCTTTCTTTCTTTTTTTGATTCAAAGAATCATCCTCCTTTAAAAATTATTTAGAAAAATCCATTAAACCTTTTGTCCATCATCCACGGAGGCCAGTGGATCATGTTACAACTTACAACTTTATAGTTTATCCAATGATATTTGGTAGGGTAATCTACATGTCAACTCAGAAAATTTAACGTCACATCACAGTTAAAAGTGCAATCACAAACAATTAAGAACATGGAGATATTGACTTATTTACAAACATTGTTATGGTACTAAAAGGAAATTAGTTTGTTTTAGGATGCATAAAAGGGAGACAAAAATGCCTTTAATTAACACAGGAGAATCATTACAACCTACCAATTAATGAATGACATATCAATAGCCAGCAAAACATGATGCTTACCAACGAAAATTCAACTGGAAATAGTAACAGTTCAACTTTGCATCTGGATGGGATGCAAACATAGTGGACACTGGATGCCATGAACTGTGGTTGGGATTTCATAGGCTATATAGGGTTCATTATAAGGATGCCATTTGCTAATGATAAAATTTCATCGTCTAACTTATTGTCGCAACAGTATTGAGTGGCCATGATGAGTCTGACAAGTAATTATAAATTACAATAACCAAACAAATATTGATAAAATACATTTTAAATTTCTCAATTTCTTTATTAAAATTAATTTTTATCTTATATTATTAATAAATTATTTAGTTTTTCGTATCTTTTATAAGTGTTAAATTTTGTCTATTTTTATAAAACTTATGATACTAAAATGAGAGACAAAATTTATCAATTATAAAAAATATATATAAAAGTTAAATAATAATTATTTTCAAAATATAAAAGCTAAGATCAATTTTAGACAAAAAATTAGAGACCTAACACAAAGTTTACCCATATAAAAAATGAACGACTTTACAAATAATTATATTATCTTAAATAATAAATTTAGAAAATATCATATCTAAAATAATTATTTTATTTAAAATATAAAATTTTATCTAGAGCATATTTACTCATTAAAACATCAAAATATCAAACTAAATAAATTAAAAAAACCAAACATAATAGATAACATAAACATAAAGATAAAAGAATAAAAAAATAATAAAAGAGGAGTAGATAACCTTTTTAGTCCTAAAAGTATTCAACATTGTTATATGAGATCCAGTAACTAACAAAATTTTAAATAAATCCTTGAAATTGCTAATAAGATCATTTAAGTCACACATTGCATGTAATTGTTTGACTAAGTTATTTGTCGAATTACAATTCTAGGAACTTGTTTTTAAAAAAGAAATTTCTTCATTTTAGTGACTTTTATAACAATGACTAATACTTCTATAGACGAAATAGATGATTTACCTGTAGAAGAATTACTTTGAACATGCATAACAGTATTATTTTTAATAAATTTGTATGTTAGTTAATTACTTTAACCATTTTTCTCGTAATGTCAAGTCTTATGTAAGATTGGTTTTACACCTTTTAAATACCTTGGACTGCGAGTTGGGATAGGTCGAAGAAAAAAAAAGGCTACTTGTCACCTTGTGGTAGAGGTAGTGAAAAAGATACTGACAGTGTAGGAAAATAAACACATTTCATTGGATGATAAAGTATTGTTTATCAAATTAGTCTTGTTGTCTCTCACAATTTATTTTCTTTTCTTCTTCAAAGCTCCAAAAGTTATTATTCTTTCCTTGAATTTTTATTTAAGAATTTTTTATCTGATGGAAGTGTTATGAGAATAATATGCATTGGATTACATGGAAAAAGCAACCCATACAAAAAGTGTAGGAGGTTTTCTAAGTGGTGGGCAAATAATTCATTGGAGAAAGAGTATAACTTCCAACCAAAAAGGTTTTCAAGTGCAATTTGTAGAAAGGTACGCAAAGGGAAGGACACATTTTTGGCAAGATCCATGGGTGGAGGATGTAATGTTAATTGACAAATTTAAAAGGCTATATACCATTTGATTAAAGACAAGTTTGCAAAAGTAGTCTTTACTTTGTAAGTGGGCATCAATAAGGCCTTTATTTTATTGTTGTTAGAAATGTAGGTTATTGTGAGCAAATAATTTTGGTAGAAAGGAAGAATGATATTTACAAATAAAAGACAATTAAATCAAGGCAATACACTGTTAATTCTGCTCAGCAAGTAATTATGGTTAGGCATAGGAGAATTCTAAAGGAATTATTAAAAAAGATATGGGTGAAATGTGTGCCTCCAAATATGCATTGAAAGCACAAAACGTATGTTCTTTTGATAGTTTAGTTTCCTGTAATGTTTGGAAGGTGATAGGACACTAGTTCAACATTACATGATGAAACTCAAGTGAATTTCATATAATTCATAGGATTATCGGATTGTGACGTGCATGGAAAGAAAAGTTGGGTACGTTAGTTCATAAGATGAATCAATGTGTTTTGATTTATAACAAACTAAGGTATAAGATTTTATAAGTTAAAAAACAACTGCGTCTTTAGAACTTGAGAAAAAGATGATAAAACACCATTTTATAATCAAATGATACAAACAAATTTATATTGATTTCATCTTTATTTTTATACAACATACTTATAATTTTTAATGTAACATCCTGATTTAGAATAAAATAATAATAATAATAATAATAATAATAATAATAATAATAATAATAATAATAATAATAACATATAATTATTAATGTAATTATAGTATTGATGGTAATTCCTAACAAATAATTTAGAAAATGAAACTTGTATATAAATTTTTCTTTTTAGTGATATTTCCCTATACCAAAATAATGAAATTGATAATGATTAAGATTTCTTAATAAATTAAGTAAAATTCTCCATCTATATAATACATAATCAATAAATAATTTTAAAGTGATGATATACTAATAATAATTAAATAAGTGACGAAAAACATAAAGTAATATATATATATACTTATACTTGTGGCAACGAGGGATTTGGTTCGTGTGAATCCATACATGTATATAGTATCACATATGCATAAGGCATGTTTCGCAATATATATATATCGTTCTGATAGTAATTGTTATGGGAAACTGGAGGCAGCAGCGGGGACAACGGATTTGCAGCAAGTTAAGCCATATTCGCATACATGTATTAATATATAAATAAGTGAGGGAGCCTTCCTAGAAAAAAAAATAAAATAAATAAATGAAACAACTTGTTGTCACCGTTTTTCTTTTTCTTCTCTTTGCCAACCGACGTTGCCTCGTGGGAAACTGTGTTTGCTCGCTGTTGTCACTCCATCGGAGTTGCTCTTCGCCAGAAACTTCATCGGAGCTTCACCGCCAAGTAAGGAGGAGTCTCCGTCTTTTACCATCGTGAAAAAATACTGTAAGTTGATCTATTTTCTTTCTTTTGTAATATGGTTATGGGGTGCTTAGTTACGCTTTATTTTTGGTTTTTTTTATATGATTGACCTCCTACTTGTATATATATTAGTCTATTTATTTTTCTGTTCAACCTTGCTTGGTTAACGTGCACCGGGGGGAAGGGAAGAGAGGTACGCTTTATTCTTGATGCATGTCTATAATTATAATTGATGATTAAAATATTTGTATGAAAAATATGTATTGAAATAGGAGATACTCGTTATCCCTATCGAATACTATTACCTGTTAGTCGATAAGCATCAATTTGAATTGATAGGATTGCATACTTTATCTTTGTTTTTAGAATGGTAAAAATTTGTAATGTTCGAGATATGTTCCAACAAAAGGAATATGATAGGTTATCTCTGGAAAAGCAGAGATGATTAGGAATAACGAAATAGAGGCGTATAATGATTGGTGACGACGAGTCTTAGAGATGATGATGACTTCCCGAGCGCAAATGCTTTATCAGTGAAATAGTAAATGAAAGGGTAAAGAGCCTTATATATAAAGAGAATGCTAGAGAGCTTCTAATGTTATTGTCCAGTAAGGGTTAAGCCTCATTTGATATAGAAAAGTTGTGATAGTACTAGTGACTAGTGAAGACTCAGTTGTAAGGAGGAAAAAGATGGCTAACAATAAATGAATCGAAATCTCGTGTGCGAAAATTAAGATTGGAGTATTACTTGGGTTGACTACAACAGGTACTTGAAAAATGTTCGTAGACTCTCGGTGAGTTCTTGGGGGTAGTGTAAGGTGCCAAGTTATGACAACTCTAAGATTAGAAAGATTCACGTAACTGGCTTGGCGTCTTCGACAAATTGGAGCATTACCATGATTCGGTTTAGAGTATCCTAGATTCAATGTACCAAACAAGGTATGCACTTTCAATCGTCACCCATAAAGTAAATATGGTTATGAGATGACGTATTGTGTAAGTCCTCTAGGAGTTAAAATATTAAGAGACAACTAGGGCCCAAAATGTAATTAGTGAAATGAATAAACAAGAATGTCGCGGCGAGACAAGAGAACGAGAGAGCAAGTGAACATGTGCATTTTTTTCTCTTCTTTTTCCTTCTTCTTTTGTGCTTGTTTGTTTGAAGAGGATGAAAGACTCACTAATTACACCCCCATTTTCAAATCCAGGAGGCAGAAACAATTAAACTACTTTTCAGGCCCCGAATATAGCATCGGGTGGAGTGTTAGGTTCAGGACCCCACATTCGAAGGTGACTTCTATGTAGAACTTGATTAGAGAAGAAGGTGGTGGGTATCCACTGGATTGCAGAAAGAATTTTATTGAAATTCTTGTTTAGAATACTTGGAATTAAATGTTCAAAATCCTATTTAACTAGGTTTAGATATATATTTTGTAATTGGGTAATTGAACTATAAACTTATATTGCTAATGTATTAGCTTAATTGGACTTGTATGTTCTTTATTATTGTCGTTTACTTATTATGTTATTATCATTCATTTGTTTTATTCCAAAACACTATTTAAAGAAATATAATGAGAGTATCCGAAACTGTTTTATAAATACTTTAACCAAGTAATCTTAAGAAATATAAGAGTTAAAATTTATTAAAGTCTTAAGCATTTTATAAAGATGTTTTTATTACTTACGAGATTCTCAATTTATTCTAGAAAATTTAATGGGCGTTACACTTAAAGGATGTAACAATATGATTTTCTTATTGTGTTTGATTAAGTGATTTAAGATAAATTTGAAAGAGTAATTAAATTTATTTGATATTGTTGGAAAACATAAATAAAATGGATGTTTTATGTTGTTTGTTAGTGGTAAATTAAGTTATGTTGGGTTTTTGCTTTAGGTCTTAAGATGATTGTGGATAGAAAGAGAGAGTATTTATAAAAAAACCCTTAAACCCTTAAGAACACTCTCTTTTTCTTGTCTTGTCTAAAAGTTGAGGTTACGAATCCTTTTCTTTCAAGATAGAGTTACTTTTCTTTCACTTAGGTTGGAAGCCCTTTTTTTATGCTTGGTATGTCTTCTTTTTCCTTTCCCTTATTAGGAACAATGTAATAATAAAAAGAAGGAAATAAAGGAGAGAGAGAAAAAGACTCAACAGGTTAATGTGGTTTGACACACAATGTATGTTATCTACGTACACGATTACACTAGGAAGTATATATTATTTGGTGTGTCACCAAAAGGTTTACAAGGGTTGCTTATATAGAAATATATGAGCAATGCCTTTCATCATTTACACGGTGTGAGATTAAAATCAAACTACATATTTCTAATAATTCTCCTACTTGGAGTTTGATTTACATTACCACTTAGTGTAGTGCCTTCATCATCAATTATTCTCGAAGGCCAGTTGAGGTAATACAAAGCCCCAACTTATCAGTTACGACGTTCTTGGCCAATGTCAGTCATATCACACTAAGTGTCTACTAATTTAGCAACTCCCAATTTAACTGCTCCATGTCTTCTAGCTTCTGCCCTATTAAGGGTTGATACAACTTCTTCTGCTATAAATAGTTTTCTATCTGCATCTACTAGAATTCGAAGTCTCTAGCATCAAACTTCTCCAATGTTAGTCAGATCACACCAAGTGTCTGTCAATCTAGCAACTCCTAGTCTAACTGTTTCATGTCTTCTAGCTTCTGCCTCATTAAGGGCTGATACAATTTCTTTTGATATAGATAGTCTTTTATCTACATCTTCTAAAATCCAAAGTCTTTGTCATCAAACTTCTCCAACGTCTGTCAAATCACATCAAATATCTATCGATCTAGCAACTCCCAGTTTAACTACTCCATGTCTTCTGACTTTTGCCCTATTAGGGGCTGATACAACTTCTTTTAATACAGATAGTCTTCTATATGCATCTTCTAGAATTCGAAGTCTTTGCCATGAAACTTCTCAATCTTCACCTTCCCTTCTTCCAACGTCATTGCTCTTGCTGTTTTATAAGAAAGCTCCCATTATTTCTCTAAACTAAGATTCCAGAGAAAAATAGATCTTTTCTTATGTGAAAGATCAGACAAAGTCGTAATCACAGAGCATACTAACATATTGGCTTTAGGAACAATGTAATAATAAAAGAAGGAAATAAAGGAGAAAGAAAAAAAAGACTCAACAGGTTAACGTGGTTCGACACACAATGTGTGTTGTCTACGTCCACGACTACACTAGGAAGTATATATTATTTGGTGTTTCAACAAAAGGTTTACAAAGGATTACTTATATAGAAATATATGAGCAATGTCTCTTATCATTTACACGATGTGAGACTAAAATCAAACTACAAATTTCTAACATCCCCCTCTTCCTTCTCCTCTTCCACGGATTAACTAAGAAGGGAGATTTTGAATTCAAAAGCCTAAGTTAGGATTTTGGTTTGGGTTATTTGTGATCTTGTAATGAGTTATTGGTGAGAAAAACTCATTATTTTTTGGCTCAAGTGTCTACCTCTCTCTTTTCTCCCTAAAAACCTAAACTTGAAAACCCTACAATTAAGAAATTTTTACTTATGTTTTTACGTTTTTTGTTGGTTGAATGAGTTAATTTAAAATGATTTCAAGTGGTTGTTGTTGTTAAAATTTCCATTCTTGTATTTGTTTTGAATTTTTTTAGTTGAAATGATGATTCCTGTGTATGAATATGTGATTTGATATTGTGAATTATTTATAGTATCATGTCAGCAATTTAGTAGTTAAAGTTTTTTTTTTTATTGACAATTAATATTCTAAAAATTTATAGTTGAAAAAAAAATATTTGATTTAAAAAAATAAGGAATCAAATGTCTCTATTTTTTTATAAAAGATTAAAATTACAAATAAAATAAAATAAGAAAATAAAATTATATTTTAAACTATAAATAAAAATAAATACTGATCTTATTTGCATTTTTATCATATGTTTAATGATGATGATCATTATACAATTGGGAATTCATGAGGAGATTGCTTGTGTGATCATGCATGTATTTCAGTTGCGGCAACAATACGAGCTTATGAAGATTTGACATAGTTACTAGTCAACATAAATACATAGACAAATATATATACTACACTCATGTTTTATGGATGTGCTACGAGATGCATGGGAAATGGTAATGAGGGATGTGTTTTGAACTTTAGGAATCATTTCAGTTGCCTTCAAATTGTTTGGAGTTTAAGCAGCATCCTTTCTATCATGTACAGTACTCCATAAAATAAAAAGTTAACCGAAACAAATAATGTAATTAATGTTCAAATACATTATTTAATTTAATTTTTCATTTCTTCCATAGTTATAATTAAATATACTGCAATCTGATTTTTCACTAGTCGAAACCAATATCAATTTAGTTTTTATGTGATAAAATTTTGAAATAAAAAAATAATGAATTAAATTAATCAATAAAGGAAAAAAATATAAAAATACGATTAATTAACTAGATTAAAAATAAACGAATTAATCAGAAATCAAAAGTAGACTTATTATACACTATAAAAATTCACTGATGTGATTTTTTATTAATTAAAATAATACTAACGACATTTTTTTTTGACACTTTTTTTTTGTGATTAGATAAAATTATTAAAAATAATTAATTTTGATAAATTCCATTTTTGATTTAATAATTTTGTTTCTTAATTTAAATGTAAAATTAAAAAAATTAATTTTTTTTAATAAATTTCAGGCAATTATAAAAAATATTAAAAAAATATTAAAAAAATATCAAAATATTGCATTCCTTAATTAATTATTAGCCGCTATATGATAAGAGCTAATATTGGTAATATATATTGAGAAGGCTAATTCATTTCCCACAAGTACTTTTTATTTCAAAATTTCGCCCTTATTCTACAACTCTTCCCCCAACCCCAAACCCTTGTCCCCTCTTTCTCTTCAAAAATAAAATCCCGTTATGAATTGCAAAAGCAAATTTTCGATGCTCTTATAATATATTTTTTCTTTACACTTTTCCTTTTTATTTTAGAAAAAGTTTTAAATTAAAGAAACAACTATAAATTTAGTCTTGCTTTAGAGAAAATTTTCTTATTACGAGGCTACTTAGTGGGACTTTTAAAAGCGCACACACATATATAAACACTTTTCTCATTGATATATAAAATTTTAAAGGAAACAAATGGTATCGGTTCAAGATAGAAAAACAATTTAGTTAAAATAATATACATAAAAAATTATAGTTACATTTATAATATAAATACTTTTATAATAATATAAACATGTATAAAAATATATTCGAAAAGGATTGGCTCAAGTCATAAGCCACTAAAAAATATACATACATATATAAAATATTAATAAATGTAACTAGCATTAAAATATTATAAAATATTACTAAAACATACAGATACATACATACATTATATTATTAAAAGATTCCATTTATCTAAGACCTTGAATACCCTTTTAAGAGAACACAGCGACAAAGACGCATGCTTAAATGGTGTAGGATAACACGAATTCTGAATAACATACAATATTACTTACCAATTTCAAATATTTTTTTTTTAATTTTGGTACAGATCAATTCACATGATCGATGTTTTAAATTCCCACAAGCTTAATTTGCGCTGAAGGAGCACTTACGTACAACTGTATATGATCAACGCAGGTACAAAACCAATTTGAAACAACAGAAAAAAAAAAAAAGATTAAAAATGACACAGTCTCTCTCAATATACCGTGACCTTCTGTTCTTGTGTAATTTCTTCTTGGTATATTCGACAGATATTCTAATATAGCGTGCTTGCTATAATATACCATATAACTTCGAAATATCAGTGTTTGTTTTCATAGAGTCTAACATACAATATTTTACATTTTACGTGCCGCTATCCAAGAAATAACACAATAAAATAGTAATAAATATATAAAATTTGGTGGAACTTGGCATCACAAGAGTGGTTGTCAAATTAGAAGCGGAGAAGCAAACCAAGAAGGATCAAATTCAAAGGTCCTTCCTTTGGTCATTGCTGGAAGATTATCCAAAATTCATTTTTTATTAGACTTACTTAGACGCTATCGCAATCACACCCACATCTGCCCAAATTAAATTATATTGATTGTATTATTTGAAGTGCATTATTTTATTATATCCTTTCTGTCTAAACCCATATATAATTTTCCTCCTTCGTATTCATAAAGGTACACTACTTCCTTACCTATGGACAAAGAAAACATGATGATGCCAAAACGTAATAAGTCTCTTGTCGTGATTCTTCTCCTCCTTCACTTATGCTTACAATCACAAGGGGATGGTTTTTCTCGTCAACCTTCTCGCCAATTAGTCTTCACACCCCACAAACTTTCAGATTCCGATCCTCAACAGGTTCATATTATAAATCAATCATGCACATGTATTAGCATTATTGCATGTACATATTTGATTTCTTTATCATGAATCATTAATCATGGTCTTTTTTTTACATGTCAATTAATTAAGGTGCACATCTCATTGGTGGGGAATGATCATATGAGGGTGTCATGGATAACCGAAGATAAGCACTCAGAATCCGTGGTGCAGTATGGAACAAAGAAAGGAGAATATAACACGAAAGCAACGGGGGAACACACCTCATACCATTATTTCTTTTACAAATCCGGCAAGATCCACCATGTGGTAATTGGGCCTCTTCAGCCCAACACAATTTACTACTACAAATGCGGAGGATCGGGTCCTGAGTTTTCCTTCAAGACACCTCCACCAAAGTTGCCTATTGAATTTGTTGTCGTCGGTAAGTGGTGGTTTAATATTTTTCTTTAGCATCACAAATTTGCATTTTGTTCTTTAGTTTCTTTACTTTTAGTATTTTATATTAATTTAAAGTAGCTTGAGCTGTATTAACTTCATTTCTGAGGCTGTGTCATTTAATTTGGCTGGGTATTATAGTTGCACTGAAGCTTAATTAGTTTAGGGGTCTAACTAATTAGGTGTCCGGTTCTTGCGTCAATCGGTTCAACCGTCCGGTTCGAACCGAGTTCGATAATACTAAGTTAGACTATATAGAGGGAGTTGATGAGTGCTTCAAACCAACGCAAAGATGGCCATGGCAAAGAATATGGGCAGAAGGATATTGGGGTTTGTAGTGTCTACCAAGGTATTAGACAAAATTACGACAAGAATCGCTTTCGTTGGCGAATTTGGATCGTCTACAGTATAAAGTATATATATACTTTAGATAGTAGAATATAAGTAGTAAACATATTCGTATGATAAATCACGCTGTAATGAATTTTTGTCTTTTAAGTTTAAATTATTTTGTTTCTATAATTCTATTATCCCAGTCTTAAGACAAAATATCCTTTGAATTGAAAAGGATTTGTATTTATCTTTTGACTTTTAGGGAAGATTAAAAAAGAAGTAATTAAAATAATAAATGTGTTATGTTGAATCAATAATGTTTCATTGTACTACCATGCTCTTTATGATAACTTGAAACTCTACACTTACTTATGTTAATGATGAGTTAATTATTAGTTGTATCACCATGTCAATCAGTTTTAGCAGGATGTTGTCCCTATGTCAATTGAAGTATTAAGTGACAAATAACTCTTTCCTTCAAAAAAACAAAATAACAATTAACTCATTTTTTTATCAGCAAATATATATATATATATATATTTCATGAAACGGTACCAGGGGTACCAAAATACAACTATACCACTGTTATTGCTAAACAAACTACCCATCCCACTTCTAGAAAAGTTAATACCCTTCCTCCAAAGGATAAGTACTTTTGTTTCCATAATGATAGCTTCCTCCTAATCTTCTCCAATACCGGTTCCCATGTTGCTTCCAGCCTTGTATTTGCTCCCACCTGCATTCCAATTAGACAAACTGAATGTTCATCACTTGACAGTTCAAGATAGCCGCAAAACTTTGTAGACAAGTATCTGAAATAACTACCTTGCCACTCTACTTATATCAAAATTTACTTTTAGCCCAGCTACCATTTCAAAGCATCTCAGCATAGTTTTCATAGCTAAAACATTCTTTATAGTTGGTTCCCGATAAAAGACTGTCACCAGCCAATTGTAACAATAGTATTTTTAGTTGTTTACATCCCATTTTAAGTTCTATAAAAAAGTATATGGAGGATAAATTTAGGATCCTAATTTAGATGAGAGAATTTATTTAAAAAATAAAAATTAATAATTATTATTGTTGAAGATTCAATATCAATTAGTAATATAATCAAAATAATATATATAATAGAGGATAATTTTTATTTTATAAGCTAATTTTGTAAGTCGACTTAGATCCATAATTTATATTTCCAAGCTAGTATCAAAATTTATCTTAACGATTTATTGTTGGACTTATTAGGCCACTATTAAACCACTTATAAATATTAAGTGTGTTAGAAATTATTCTAGTAATCTATTGTTGGATCTATCAAGCTACTATTGAATTATCTATAAATATTTAGTTGAAAATTATTATTAAATCACCTATAAATATTTAATTGATATGTAATCCTTAGTGTGAAGGAGTGTGTATCTACATTTCTAAGAATTATTATGAAAAATTAAAAATAAAAAATTTAAATATATAAAATAAAGAGAGAAAAATATTCACATTCAATATTTTTTATACATAATTTTAAAAAAAAATGAGGTGGTGTATACACCCCTTCACTGACACATATATCAATCACTGCCTGTTGATACTGCTACTCGCATTAATCCTCCCAATAATTCAGCAACCATAAGAATCAAGAAGGGTGCCAAAAGATCCCCTTACCTCAAACTCCTTTGGTTTTTAAACACATATGTAGGGCTCCCATTTACCTGCACAGATAATGTTGATGACTTCAAATAGGCCTTAATCCATTTAACATAGAAGTCCATCCTCTCCATCACATAATACAAGAAACACAACTTAACTGAATCACAGACTTTCGCAAAGTTAGCCTTAAAAACAATGCATGACTTCTTAAGTTTAACTTCCAGTATAGATTCATTAGCTACGAAAACACTATCTAAAAGATTCCTCCCCCTCCCTCACAAAAGTTTGTTTTGCCTCATCTATCACTTTATACATCTTTCCTCAATCTAATGAAAAGGATTTTGGCCATCATCTTATATATACATCCCACAAGGGATATAGGCCTATATTCACCTAGTCCTTGTGGGTTGACCTTCTTGGGTAGGAGAGTTATGAATGTTACGTTGGTAACTCTTGGAAATACACCAAATTTGTGAAACTCTCTTAGTACCCTTATTATATCACCCTTCAAGACCTCCCAATATGACTTGATAAAACGAAAATTGTTCCCTTCACATTCCGAAACAGCATACTCTACTTCTTCTTCTGAAAATTATTCAATCAACTTCCTATTATATTCCTCATCAATAGACTTAAAATTAATCCCTTCCAAACTTATTGGAATTCCACTAAGGTCCTTGTATCTGTCCGCAAAAAATTCTTTAACATGTTTTACCCGTTTTGGATCTTCCTCCCATTTTCTATTAACAGTAATCCCTTTCATATTATTATTTCTCCTTCCCCAATTAATCACAGAATGGAAAAAACTAGTATTTGCAACTCCCTTTGAGAGCCATTAATTCTTGATTTCTGATAAAGAAAAGATTCATGCCTTTTTATAACCACCCAAAATTCTTCTAATAGCTGACTTTCGTTTCCTGGATAGTCAAGCCCATAACCTCATCTTTCCTATCTAAGTCTCCAACCAATTGAATTAATTCCTTACTTTTTGCCTCCAAATCCAAATAGTTCACCACGCTCCATATCTTTAACTCCTTTTTTAGCATTTTGAATTTTTCCTTTAAAACATATACACCCCATGCCTCCACACTAAACACAGAAAAAGTTTGTTTAACAAACTAAACAAAAGAATGATGTAGGAACCAAGAATTTAGGACCCTAAAAGGTTTTGGCCCCTAATTCTGCTGTATATGCTTCAGCACCAAAGGACAATGATCAGATATGCTTCTATTAAGAACATACTGAGTTGAATTTTTGGCCATTTGTTCAGCCAGCTCAAACTTACTAAGCATCTATCAATCTTGCTAACAGCCTTCCCCCCAGCATTAAAGCAAGTAAATCTCCTTCCTATCATTGGCACATCCACCAGTTTCATATATTTTATAAAACCATTATATTCAATTACCTCCATTTTGTTATGTGTTGTTGACATATTTCTGCCCTTGCACTCCTCCATCCTTCTAACAGCGTTAAAATCCCCTACTAATTACCACTTGTCATTTACTAAGCTCTTTCTTAAAAGTTTCTACTTCTCCCTTGAAATTCTCTTTCCATAAAGTAACAATTAACTGAATATTTTCATGGGTGGTTTCAGAGCAGCTTTCGAGTGTAAAAATAACATAACAATTAATTAGAGGACATTGATACTTCCTTATCACTAATTGAATCATGGTATACACATACGCAATATCATTTTAATTTGAGATTAGACAACATTTGTTAGGTAGGCAATTTGAATTCAAACTTGACACACGGTTACCACGGGAAATAATTTATGGTGTATCTTTTTGTGATTCATAAAGCTTCCCTGATAATTACTCATTTCTTTGCGAGCATTGTTCAAAAGACAATATATAAATTAAACAAACATGTGAATAAATGATAGTGTAAATGATTATTTGATTACAAATTTTTATGTATAATAAATTAAAGTTTAAATAATCTTTTGATTTTTATAAAATATGATGATTATTTTATTTTATTTTTTATTTTTTTATTTTTTTAAAAATTAAAAAAATTTAATTTTAATTTATATTTTTAAATAATAACATTAACTAATGATATAATAATAATAATTTTAA
>JAMLFT010005707.1:0-17158 GCA_026544285.1 Pachyrhizus erosus
ATATATGATAAGGCAACTTGGCAGTAGTTGTAGGAGGAGGATGACTATAATCTAAAATTTGATAGAGCAGAAGATTCATAATTCAGAAATCAAAAAATAAAAAAAGAGAGAAGGAAGTTCATTAAAAAATAATAATACCAATACTAATAATGATAATGATAGTAATATTGATGATAAGGATTGAATATAATTAATTTGAAAATTTAGGATTTAGGGTTTAGGGTTAGGATTTAGAAGGAAAATAGGGTAGATAAGAAAGAGTAGTTTTCTTGATGTCTGCTTATAATTATATTTGATGATGAGAATGCTTACATGTATAGTAATTTATTGAGAAGGGAGGTACTCACTACCCCTACTAATATTATTTCTTGTAATTTGATAAATCTAGAAATATTATAGGGTTATTATAGTTGTATGTTTTAACTATGCTAATAGAGTAAGAAATTGCAATGTTTAAGTTAGGTTTCAAAGAGAGGGGATGTTGCTTGATCACCTTTGAAAATAGAGGCGAATAAGATAGATGTAAAAATAAAATGCATAATGAGAAGTGACGAGTCTTAGAGAGGATGATGACTCCCCAAGTCTAAGTACAACATCAACAAAGATTTGGAGAGAAAAGTGTGCAGTATCAAACATATAGAGAAAATGAGAAAATTTCTAAAGATGTTGGTTAGTAAGGGTAAAGTCTCACTTGAGGCAGAAAAAGTTGTGACAATACCAATACCCTAAAGAGATTCAATTGCAAGAATGAAAGAGGTGGTTAACAATTGATGTATCAAGATCACATGTGTGAAAATTAAGACTAGAGAATTGGATATGTTGACTACAATATGGTACCTGAGGAATGTTCGTAAGCTCTCAAAGTCCTTGGGGATAGTATGATGTGTCAAGTTGTGATAGCTTTGAGAGTAGAGGATTCACATAACTTGGCTTGGCATCCCCGACAAATACAGAGCATTACCATGTTTGGTTGAGAGCATCCTAATCCAAGAACCAAGCGGGGTATGTCCTCGAGATTGTCATCCATAAATCAAATAAAGAAGTATTAAGACGTATCGTGTAAGTCCTCTAGGAGTTAGAAGACTAAGAGTCAATGAAGGGCCTAAATCGTTATTAATAGAAGAATCAAGTGTGCATGTTGCTGTGAGGAGAAAGAACGGGAATGTGAGTCTAGATTTGTGTATGTTCGATTTGAAAGGATGGAAGGCTCACTCTTTAGACCCTTATTTTATACACAACCCCTGGTGGGATGATGGGTCCATGACCCTTTATACGAGAATGACATTTTCATTGGATACGTGTGATTCACATTCTTTCTACTAGACCTTGTTCTACACAACCTTCCCGTTATCATGACCTAGACTCTTTTTCCGAGCAATTCTCAGTACCATCTGCTTTTATCTACCTCCTTTGGACCATCTCGACTAGTTCCGACCACGACTATTAGTGGAGTTGAGTCTTTAAATGAGATTCACATTCTTTTGCGACAATGTATTGTAAATTCTCTTTTGGAAAAACTTTACTTTTTGCTAGTCTCCTGGTCTATAATAAGAAGACGATGAATTTTGTTCTAGTTACTTTGGGAACGTGATGATGCATTAGCTATTAGTTGTCTTATCTCTAAACTTAATTTGGAAATTTATATTTCTTTATTATTATGAATTAATATGTTATATTATACTTATCTATTTAATAATTTTTTTGATGCAAAATATTTGTGAATAAATTATGTTGTTAATTAAAACTAACAAGGATTTTCTGAAATGTATACGAAGATACTATTTTGAAAAAAAAATAAGTAGGGTATCGAAATTGTGTTTTGTCAACTCTAATTATTTTGCATTGAGTGATTTAAGAATCGAAAATATTCCCTTTTCCCATAAGTAAAGGAAATTAAATTTTGGATATGCAATAAAAGTACTTTTGTTAATTAAAGGATTTTCTTTTTATCGAGGAATTAGTTGGACATTGCACATCAGATCGGTACGATGACAACATAGACCTAGATTAACACGTTGACATTTTGATAAAATTTTATTGACTTTCATCAGTAAAAAAATTAGTAGATAAAATTTATTTATCTTTTGATTAAAAACCTTAATTATCTTAATCTATCAATTAGGAAGATAAAAGTTTTTTTAAGAGAAATAAAATATAAGAGAGAAACATATAGGGTTATTAAACGAAAATTCGTTAAAAATTGTCCAAAAAATGATTTTTTTTCACACTTTTTTCAAAATATTCTTTTAGACCGAGTATGTCTCACAATGAAGGCCATGTGGCAGCAACCAATTGGCCACTGAAGCCCATGTCCAACAAACATGAAACCACCCTAAACATACCTAAACATCACACTAACCTATCTAATCACACAAAAACCCAACCCTACTAACCCTTGATACATATGAGTTGCTTAAGCAAAAATGAAGCCACATAATGATCAACTCGTAGGATTTTTGGGAGAAAGGATGGATATTAGAGGATACATAGACCTATATACCAAGTTCGATGAAGGTAGAAATTATTGAATGATAAAGGTCAGATACATAATAGTCAATGCAAATACTTCCTACCATATACTACTAGGACAACTTGCACTCAATACACTCAGGGCCATAGTGTCAAATCCTGACTTGACCATGAAATTTCTTTCATCAAAAGGAAGAATTGTCATAGTCTATGCTGACCACAAAACAACAAGAGAATGTTATGTCGTATGTCTGATGATTGGCCTAATAATGGAAAAGAAGGACAAACAAATGACGTCCAATGCAATTGCTTCAATTGAATTAGATTCAAGGATGGAAGATGATCAAAGGGTAGAACCCAGTGAAAACACATGTAGATGACAAGATGAGCAATGTACTTAGATAATAGCTAATATGGAGGGGAAAATTTGAGAAAAAAATACCAAAGTCCTTCAAGACAACAGAGATATATTCCAATGGTCAACGATTGACATGGCATTGATATGTAATTTTATAGTCACAAATTGTCCATATGCGTAGAAGCCAAACTAATCACACAAAAGAAAAGGAAGTTGGGTGAAGAAAGAAGAAAAACAATCATTGAAGAAACCTACAAGTTATTAGATGTCGATTTCATACAAAAGGTGCAATATACCACATGACTATCAAAATGTTGTGATGGTGATAAAATGAAACAAAAAATGGCGTATGTGTGTCAACTAGGTGAACCTTAACAAGGCATGCCCAATAGACGCTTACCCTTTGTTAAATATTGATCTTTTAGTAAATGTAGATCCATTTAGATATGCATAGCATGACAACTATTAAAGAAGTACAAAGTTTGTTGGAAGACTTGTTTCTCTATCTCAGTTTCTTCTAAGCTTGGCAAAAAAACCATGCCCTATTCTCAAGTTGCTTAAGAAGACGAGGAATTTTAAATGGGATGAGAAATGCAAACAAGCGTTCTAAGAGCTAAAACAATTTTAGCCACAAATTCTCTCGAAACCCAAAATTGGCGATGACATGTTCGTATATGTAGCATTTTAATTCTATTTTGTCACACTTCTTTAAATACCCTTTTTATCTTATTCAAAAACTTTTTTTAATTTAAGTTTGTGAAATATTTAAAACTCAAGAAACATGGGCCAAATTTTGTTTGTAAAATTTTAAAATTTTTTATTTGTTAGTATGAAAGTAGAAAAGAGAAATTTGGTACTTAAAACTAGTCTTGTTAATAGAAGTGGTGGGTAAATGTTATAATCTCGTAAATACATATGCACTTAGAAAATATGAAATATAAAAAGGCTAAATCCATATATATCATTATATATAAAAGTTTGAATTGAGAAAAATAAAATATCTGCATGGCATCCTTAGATTATAATCCAACCCATCCCAATAATAGCCAAAATACATATGGCAGAAAAATGTTAGACGATTGAATACATATAAAAGGTTTGAATCTTAGACCTACCTATAAATATTAAAATGGAAACCTAGACTCAAGGTAGTAATATTTAGCCTCCAATCTTGTGTCCACTACACTAGGCATGGATCATCGGGATAGAAAAGTTGAGAGAATTCTATTAACAAGATCCTTGTGAAGTCACCTCATTAGGGTCTGCCTCCAAGTCCTCCTAAAGATTCTCCTCCTCCTCGAAGTCAAACATATAACATCCTCCTCCTACTATAGGCGCCATCTTGGGTATCTTTATCTCCATCTCTAATATTATGTAGTGCTCCTCAATAAGGACCTCATAATCTCCTCCTCGTTGCTAAAGCTAGTAGTCTCAGTGTTACTTATAGACCCTTTTCCCTAACTAAGGTTAGGGTGTGGGGTTAGGTCCCAAATGGAAAAGCATGTTTTGTTAGAAAAGTGATTATCGAAGAGGTAGGAGTATAGGATAGGCTCTAAAAACCCTCAAAGTCATCTCTTGGTCAGTAAGACACTAAAGACAATGCGAAAGATGAGATCTCGACGACTTCTTTAGGTGTAGCATGACAAAAATATGGTGGAGGAGGTTGTGTCTACCACAAGAATTAGTCATACATCTTGAGCAATAGGTTGCCCTTGTCTAATGATGCCAAGGTTAAACGAAGATGGCCAATAAAGTGGTCCTCGCCCACCTCTCGTCGGCTTAACCAATTTATAGATAGAGCCAAGGCCTGAATGTGACGCCTCTTTATTTTCTTCTATTTGAATAAAATTGTTTAAAGATTTTTCGCGTAGATAAAAATTAGAAACTTAATTCATCTAGGAAATTACAATTTGATAACGACCTAACTCATCACATTACTTCCATTTAAAGTTCTTACTACTTTACTTATACAAAATAAAGAAATCATACAACTCATTGTCATATTAGTACAATATTCACAAGATTTCAATGAACATTGCATTAAATATTCTTTTAGAGCTTGTTCAGTCTAGTTTGAAGCTTCAGAGGGGTTTTCCTCATCTGTTAAATCCTCTCTTTGGTTTAGATCACCAACCTGTATTGACTCCATCGAGGACTGTGTTGGTTGAGGGGTTGGTTGTAATGCCCTTTTTTATTTATTTTAACTTAACAAACTTTAATTCAAGAGTTTATTACACAGATAAATTTTTTTTCAAAACCTCACTTCGTCAGGGGAATTACAATTTAATAATAATAACTAACTCGTCATATTATATTTATTTCAACTACTTTCTACATCATATATGTCATTGATAAGTTATACAAGGCATAACATTAATTATCAAAAGAATAGGAGATAAATACTTTTAACTTCTTCTACTTAATTTGAGTCTTCGGAGGGATCGTTTTAACCCGACAATTCTTCCCTTCGGTTCTCATTACTAGTCTGCATTGGGCCCCCTAATGATTGAGGAGGCTACTAAGGCTGAGGCTGTCTCCGATTAGCTGGTATTTTAAGAAATATAGGTGATGGGGTTTAGGAGAGAACCACTAAGAAGTCAACATAGTAAAATTTCCAAGGCACTACAATATTGGTAGGTTTGAAGGCGAAACGGACGTATCCTATGAATGTATCATCACCTTGGACCCGGTTGTGGGTTGATCTTCCTTCTAGGGGTAACACCATTAGATGAAAAAGTGGTTGAAAGTCGTCTGCCATGCTTAATCTGAAAGAATAGGGGGTGTAGGAGTGAGTCATCAATTCAATGATGTACATAGAATAAAGGGTAGCCTTATCTAACACAGTGTCTTGCCTCATCGTTTATGCCTCGTTCCTAAATAGGTTTTTCGATCATTTTTGGCCCTTTGTAGCCTCCTAAATTTCCTAATCCGGGAGGACTTACACAAGCATATCATTTAATATCCAATTTGTAACTTTTTGGTTGGCGATCAGGAGTACATACCTTGTTTGGTACTTGATCCAAGGTACTCTCAACGAAATCTTGGTAATGCTTCACTTTGTCTGGAAAGCCAAGCCAGTTCTGTGACACCCTTTTTTTTTTTTTTCTGAGCGGTTCACAACTTGGCACCTTATCTACCCTCAAGGTCTCAATAGAGCTTGCGTACATTCCTCAAGTATCTTTTATGGTCAACCATTCGATCCTCTGTCTTAAATTCTCACTCGATAGGATTTTCTGATTCATCTATCATCCTTTTCTCATTTATCATCTCTTATATTTCTTCTTACAGTGGTACTGATGTGATCAAGGTTCTTAATGGACAATATTTCATCTGTACATCACAATCATCCTAGATTATATCCTCATTGTTTGAGCATATCTCAGTTCATTAACTATCCTAAGGTTTTTCAGAACTTACTATCACTGATGAACAATTAACAAGAACATCTATTGTTCACAGATAATAGAATTATTCATCTCACATATATATTATCAACATAATATATTCTAATGCATAACCATTTATCTATGATTATTAATCACACATCTTACAATCAAGTAATTGGGTAAGAGTAAAATGGTCATTATCAGAAATATGACCTTTAGGTATTCTTAGCCTCATTTTTAAATTCACAATATCTCATATATTTGTTCATGTATTATAGGTTTGTCTTTCTTGGGCTTAGAAGGTTCTAACAATGAAATATTAAGATTTTCTAAGGTAGGCGTATTTTAGTCATTTTTATAAAATAAGGTTTTTCTTAGGATTTATTTTTTTTATAATTTTACCTAAAATACTTTATATGTAGGTTTCTAATGTTTTCCAAATATTTGCTGAGTTTAAAACAAATTCAAAATAAAGAAATGAATTGTGTAAAGTGAAGGCATTTTGGTCATTTTAAAATTATTTACCCCTCTTCAAAATTTATTCTTTTATCTAAACTTAGAACTTTTGAAAAATACCTTAATACTATCATGAATGATTAAGATTATATTTCCTAAAGTTAGAATGACTTAGAAATGATAAATCCCCTATTTTAGGCATTAAGGGTAAAATGGTCATTTTGTGAAAATTTATCTTTTCACATTTTTATGTTCAAGTTCTTTCCCTTCAATAGTCAAAATGGATTCTACTTTATGTTATAAAGTACTTAAGCTATTTTCTAGAATTTAAAATAGCTTAAATTGATGAAAATTCTTACTTTTTTACCCTAGGGCTAAAATAGTTATTTTAAAAATATAATTTTATTTTTAAGGGTTTTGAAATTTCAAAAGTGATATTAAAAATTCTAGATATGTTTCTAAGTAGAATCCTAAAATTTTCCCCTTATTATTTTGATTAAAAAAAGATTAAAATCTTACTTTCCTTCCTTAGGGATATTTTTAGAATTTTTTAAAAATAATTTAACTTTTGTCAAATTTTATGAGAAAGATTTATCTCATTCTATCCATAATCTTGCAATTACGTAGAGAATGGGTAGAGAAGAAAAATATTTTATTATTACTATTATTTTATTTATTTTTTATTTGCTATTTGTACCCCCTTTTCCTCTGTTATTACTATTCACACCCCCTTACTGTTTCTTCTTCTTCCTTGGTACTAGCTCGAACTGGAGGGATTAAAAATTGAATTTCTCTCTATTAGTGCTTCATTTGGACAATTAAAGGTACATAAACATTACAATCAATATGTAAATCGAAATCCCCAAAAGAATTGGATTAGTCAATGACTCCTCCTACCTTTTTCTCAAGATTTTTCTGGTTACGAATGGCGTTTTTGGTGACAGGACGTTTCCTTTGTTCATCCTCTGTTCCTTGCAATCAACTGCTCCTAAAAGATGTTGGGCCGCTTCGATGGTGTTTGAGAGTAAACGGAGGATTAATACTTAGTGGTTCGAGTGAATTTTGGAGTTTTAGTTCTTCTGAAATTACCCTCTTCCTTTATTCCTTGATCACCTTTATATAGGATTATAGGGTCACTTTTCCCCTTATTTTATTCCTTGCTTTGCGGCGAATTTGGTAGAGGTCTTGGTAGTGCAGGTGACTTCGTGTGGCGGTTCGTGGCTCGAGGAGCAGGGCGTGGCGTTGTAGGCTTGGAAGCCTTTTGGAGATGGCGGTGTGGGAGACGAAGTCGACGTGGTACGTTTCTATTTGCTATTGGTGTTTGCAGTAATAGAAATATAATTAAAGGCGGCTAGTAACCACTGAACATGACATGCCCATCAAACCCAACTTGGGGTGTTTTTAATTTTTGTGTTTCATTTTCCTTAAGCGTAGCATTTTTAATACTTCTATTTATTAATGAATTAAACCACTGCCCACGTGAGTGACTCAGTTGGTTACTCACTCTCTTTCTCCTTTGGGGACTCGGGTTCAACTCCGTCCCCTCTTTTTTCTCCAACATTCTTTCTTTTTCTTTATTTTCCTTTTTTTCTTTTATATCTTTATAAATTTCTATTTTCTGTTTTTAATTCTTACAAAATCTTTTTTTTTAAAATGCTAAAAAATCCTATAATTTAAATTATATTTTTTGCCACTAAAATTAAATTTTCTTTTTAAAAAAAACTTTTTATCTTGATAAAAATTAATTTATTTTATATAAGAATAATTATTTAATTTTACTTAATTAATAAAATTTTATTTTAAACTTCAGAATATCTTATTTTGACTTTGCTTCTAATTATTCTTTAGTTTTATTCTTCTTTTTATTTATTTATGGATTAAACTTCTTTATATTTATTATTATTTCTTTTAAATTTAAATTTTTATAAATCAAATTTCTATTTATCCTTTTCTTTTCTAAATTTTATTTACAAATACATTTTTAAATATTTCACACATATTATGATAAAAGATAACTTTTATATTTATAATATTACGTATAAAAGTTTGCAATGTTACATCTGTGGTCGTCTCTGTGTAGCTAGCACATTGAGAAATCTGGATGGCGGTGTCCGTAACATCCTATTTTTCTAATTAATAAAATACTATTGTTTCATAAACAAATAAAGTTGTTAACTTAATAATAGGAAATTATTTAGAAAATTAGAGAAAGATAAAAAAATAAATTAAATAAATACTTAATAAAAATTTAACAAGTAAATAAAATATTTGAAAAGACATAAAATTAGGAATTTAAAAATCAAGAAAATAAAACATGGTTAGGAGAATGAATAAATAACTATAGAAAATAAAATTTTTCCAGATTTTTTTCTAATTAATAAATAATTATCAATATTTAAATAATTAAAAATTTATATATATGTATTTTATTTATCACTTTTAAATTTACAGAAATAAAAGTAATTGAGAAAAGAAGGGAAAGGCACCGACGGACTCAAACCCAGGATGCAAGGGTAGAACGCAGTGTTTTAACCAACTGAGCTACCCACGTGGGTAGCAACTTAAATGCTTAAGAAAAATATAATGTGTAGGCATGTGACAAATAACAAAAATAAAACCGGATTGAGAAAAAGGGTTGGCTAGGATTCGAACCCGTGCCCCTTTAGCGCGTTTTGAGTTAGAAGAGAGAGTCGTTTGCCAATTAGACCGCTAGGCCCATCGCTGACTATTTCTCGAATTAAAATACCTTTATCCCTTCCTCCTAAGTCATCTTCTTCAACCTTCTTCCAAACCACCATTGACGAGTTTCAAAAACTCTATAAACTACCGCCCCAACTCAACCTACGACCGTCGTGACTCAGCAAACCTATCCTAGGCCTAAAATGAATAAAATAACCACCGTAGGCGGTGGCTAGAAGCTATAAATAGCCATAACCGAGAGTTTGAAAACTCAGAAAACGCAGAGAAGAAATTTTATTCGAATTTGCTCTCTAATCCACCAAAATCCTTCAAATTGATCCCATTAGCTTCGTACAGTACCCAAAAATATTTTAGGAAGGAAAATCAAAGTAACGAGCTCAGAAACGCGAAGAACTCGAGGCTCCATTAAAGGGAATTTCAAGCTTTGAGTTAAGGTAGGAGGAGTCTTCTTTTCCTCTAATTTAAATTACAGAACTATTCTATTTCATGTATATTATATTTCATTTCTGCTTAATTACGAGCTCTGAAACTCCATGAATCGCTGGAATCGAAGAGAAAATTTCCATTTTTGAACGAAAGAAAAACCTTCTTCAATTAGCCAGTAGAGTGTCTCTAAGTTCCAATTCAAACTCAGAATAAGGTCGCATTGAGTCAGGGAACAATTATGTAAAATTAATTAGGCCTAAATCGGTCCAAAATGAAAAACTCCAAATTCAAATTTTCTGGTTCGAAACCCCTTTTCAGAGGTTGAAGATGACCAAATGACCAAAGTGCCCGTCTTTTTGAAAATTCATTCTAAAACTATTTAGAGTAATTTAGGCCTCAAATGACGTCTAAAAATTCTGAAAATTTGTCCTAAGATTGAGTAATATGAGAGGAACATGGTAGAGGTATTATTTTTCTAAAATTTGTGAAAATCAAAATTATTTTTATAAAATACCCAAAATACCCCTACTTGAATAAAAAATATTTTTTGACCCAAATCAGAAGAAAAATCTTAGTAACCCTTTTTAGAACATTGTCTAAGACCTGTAAAAAATTTATTTGACTAGAAAACCATTAGGAATAAAATTTATTTATGAAAATGACCATTTTGCCCTTAAATTTTGAAATTATTTAATTTTTCACGAGAAATGAAATTTTTGGTCTAGAAAACAATCAAATAGTAGGAAAGATTAAATGTCTTATTTATTGATGAATTATCTAAAGCAAATCCATTGGAAATCGGATCAAAATAATATTTTGAACAAAATTCCCAAAATACCCTAAAAAATGCAATATATGAAATATTTCCAATTTTTGAAAAGATATATGGATTTTTCCTTTTACAATTATTATGATCTTAACTATAGGTTAAAATTCACCATAAAGGAAAGATAAAAGAATTTAAAAAAAGAAAATCCCCAAGTGGAAAATGACCAAAATACCCCTACACCCAACTATACTCATTACTTCCTATTTTTTTACACAGAACTCTGTCAAAATTCTTAACTACCCTAATAATTGCATACTGGATTGTAATTCTCAAAGGATGGAAGATTCTTTAAAAGAAAATCATGTTAATATATGGTTGATAAGAAAAACACCTTGGTGATGTAAACCTCTTGTATATATATTGATAAGGTTTAATGAATCTTCATTGATGATAACCAAACAAATAATACATATTTATTATTATTTCAAATCAAGAAGTAAATAGATCGATAAGTATTCATAAATAGAAGAGATCCCCCTCAGGCCAGAAACAAATCTATTGATGGCCAATTGAACAAGCAAGAATCTTCATATCAGAAGATTCTAGGGATCTGGTACCTAGAAAAGTTGATCGACTGAAGTAAGGATGGATAAATAGATCGAGAGTGAGATTAAAGAATGGAGAAATGCAACAGGTTGACTATAGAAGGTCCCTGAGGAATGTATGCAAGTTGTGGAAGTCCTTGGGGGTGTTTAGGCACCAAGTTTGTGAACTACCAAAATTAAGGAGTCACATTGCCGGCTTGGTAACCCCGACAAAGCAAAGCATTACCAAAGTCAGTAGAAAGTATCTAAGCCCTGTACCAGCTTGAGATATATATTCCTGACTGTCACCCAAAAATGTTGCAACTTATGGAATTGCTAATACAATTGCATAAGTCCTCTGGTGAAAAGGAGTGAATGAGGCAACAAGGGATCCCTAAAATCGATAGAAATATATCTAGTGTACGACATGGTAAGATAAAATAGATGTATTTAAAAATATGTATGTTTTGTATATGATTAGTCAAGTACTCCAATAATATATAATTAAAATTGAGAATCAAAGATTCACTCCTACACTAATCATTTCAGGAGAAGATGTCTAAAGAATTCCATCCACTTTTCCATTTGTCAGTTACTCCCTTATGTGGGCGATGGTCTAGAGACCCACTATATCAATTATATACATATACTGGATATGTGTGTTTCACCTTCTTTCATGCAACTCCCTTATCTCCCACTTCTTACGGGCAAATTGATCTTCCAATCGTTTTAACCCAGGTGGAACCTCCGAGAGTATCAATGTCACCTCCTGGTTTCCCCTCTCACCCCCGAAGGAGACGACCACGTAACTCTTCCACTGGTCATGCTAGGTTTAGAATAACCAGACCTGCTCCCAGCATTGACATATCGGAAGAAGAAGATCCTTCGGAAGATCCGGTAGAAGATGCTTAAATTTTTCCTTTTGTATTACTAACAATGTATTATATAAACTTTACTTTTGTGTAATGAAATCAAATGACTGTTACGTTTTGGATATTTTGTTTAATGAAAAAGTAGTTGTTATAGTATATGGGATAAAACTATTGGCAGGTCTACATGATGAAGTTCTTAGGGGAGTAAATGTTGGTGGGTCTGAAAGTGAATCAGACATATCCTACAAAGGTGTCATCACCCTGAATTCTGTCATAGGTCCATCATCCTTTTAGGAGTAGGATTGTCAAATGAAATAGTGGTTGGAATTCATTTGCCATGTTGAGTCTGAAAAGATAGGGGGGTGTAGGGGTGAGTGATCAATTCGAGGACATAATACATAATACAGGATAGTTTATCTAATGTAGTCTCTTATCTCACTGTTTGTGCCTAATTAGGATTTATATTCGCTTTAGGGCACTTCGTAGCCTCCAACACTACTAACTTTGGGAAGGCTTATACGAGCGTATCATAAATAATCCAATTTTGCAAACTTTGGTTGACTATCGGGAGTACATATCCAGCTTAATATTCGGTCCAGGATACTCTCAATCGAATCTTGGTAATGCTCCGCTTTGTCGTGGATGCCAAGCTGGTTCTATGACACCCTCTTCACTTCGAGCGGTTCACAACTTGGCACCTTATCTACCCCCAAGGTCTCACCAGAGCCTGCGTACATCCCTCAAGTACCTTCTATAGTCAATCATTGCATCTTCCATCTTAAATTCTCACTCGTTGAGGTTTTCAGTTCAATTCCCTTCCTTATTTCATCTACCATCTCTACTGTCCCATTTTACTTTGGTACTGATGACAATTTCAGGTTTCAATGGATAACATCCTGCTTTATATCACATTTACTTTAGATTATATCATTATTGTCTGAGCATATCTTAGTTCATCATCTATTCTAAGATTATTCAGGGTTCTCTGTCACTAATGGACAGTCATCATATATATCTACCTTCCACTAATGATGGAAGTATGAAATTTTATGTAAATCTTTAATTTAATACATTTAAATGCAAAAACAATAATTATAGTAATTGTTCAAACATTTTATTTAGAAACTAGGGCAAGGGCAAAATAGTCTTTTTCACCTTTCTTCCATAATTTTCTTCTATCTTTACATGAATTTGAAAGAAATGAGTAGGGATACTTTCATTTAGTCTTAGCTGGAAAATTTTACTTGAAAAGGGTATTTTTCAGAAATTTCCTTAAGAAGGGTATTTTGGTCATTTTATAAAAATATAACTTTTTAGAGATTTCTATTCTCATTTTAAGTCAAGATATATTATATAGGTTTTATACTATTATAAAATATTCTTTCTAAGTTTAAGAGATTTAAACAGTGTCAAAAACTAATTTTTCTAATATAGGGGTATTTTGGTCATTTTGTGAAAATTTGTCTTTTTAAATAATTTCTTCAAATTTTCAACCCATAATTTTTAGAATAGATAATACTTAATGTAAAAGGGTATTTAGGCTATTTTCTTTAGGTCAGAATGACCTCAAAAGGATCAAATATATTTACTTTTATATCTTAGGGATATTTTTGGAATTTTAAAAAAATATTTTAATTTTTATCAAATTTTTTGAGAAAAATTTATTTCATTCTTTTTCACAGAGATAGGGCTATTTCCTAGGCTAATTTTCAAGGCTTGGATAGGCCAGATTGGCAAACAATTAAAAAAAAAAAAACAAAATAAGGGCAATTTGGGAATTTTTCTCTATTGAGGGCAAAATCACAATTTGCACTTCATCTTCTTCCTCAGATCAATGGTTCGATTCAATGAATTTAAATTTTCAATTCTTTGTTTTCCTTCTTCATTTTAGCAATTAAACTTCATAGACTACTTCGATTATCATTTCCCAAACTAATACCACTCAGAATTTAGCCAAAAACATTTAATCACAACTTATGGGATTCAAATTTTTTTTAGAATTCGAATTGATCGAATCTTAATTCATTTTCAGGATTTACTTCATTTTAGAGTACCAATTTTCCCAGAATTCAAATTAAAATGATTTAGAATAAGTCTATGATAAAAAATTGAAGAAGAAATAACTCCTCTTACCTCGAATGAAGCTTCTCTGGTGTGTTAATGGTGAAGTTTTATAACCTTTGCTAAAATGTGATTCCTTACATTATTCTTCAAATTTCTTCAACAAAAATGTTTGTAAGGTGATTTTGAAGCTTCTTGGAGTGATGGGAAGTTGCGAGAACAAGGGAATGAAAAGAATTTTGAAATTGAAATTCTTTGTTTTTCCCTCAAATGTCGAATTCGATTTCTCCTTTATAGGCGTCCATGGCTTCTTTTCTTCATGCCGAAGCTTTCCCAGGTTAGGGCGATGGTAGCTAGGTGGCTGGTAGGGCATAGGGAGCGCAGAGTACAAGATTTACAACTTTTGAAAAATCGGCTCGAGGTTAAAGATGACGAAGCTGTTTCAATGACGGTCAAGAGTTTTTAGGAAGGGTCAAATAGATTTTAATTCGTAAAAATAACAACGATGGGCCTAGCAGTCAAATGACAATCCCTATGTCCCAAAAATCTCTTTGACCCTTACGTCCCTTCCTTCGTATCCGCCCCAAGCCTTTTTCTCTCTTTGAGTTTTATTTTCCTTATTTACTCAGTGCTTTTATTACTTATACGTTTTATTTTATTTTAATGCTACCCCACGTTGGTAGCTTAGTTGGCTAAAAACGCTGCCTTCTTCACTCTTCCTTAAGGTGGTGGGTTTGACGCCCTACTCCGCGTTTTCCAATCCTTCTTCCTTTTTCTCTTTTATTTTCTTTTTCCTTTTCTTCTTTTTATTTTAGTTTTTCTATTTTTAATTTTAATAGACTGCTTCGATTATCATTTTTGTTTTCCTTCTTCATTTTAGCAATTAAACTTCACAGACTGCTTCGATTATCATTTCCCAAACTAATACCACTCAGAATTTAGCCAAAAACATTTAATCACAACTTATGGGATTCAAATTTTTTTTAGAATTCGAATTGATCGAATCTTAATTCATTTTCAGGATTTACTTCATTTTAGAGTACCAATTTTCCCAGAATTCAAATTAAAATGATTTAGAATAAGTCTATGATAAAAAATTGAAGAAGAAATAACTCCTCTTACCTCGAATGAAGCTTCTCTGGTGTGTTAATGGTGAAGTTTTATAACCTTTGCTAAAATGTGATTCCTTACATTATTCTTCAAATTTCTTCAACAAAAATGTTTGTAAGGTGATTTTGAAGCTTCTTGGAGTGATGGGAAGTTGCGAGAACAAGGGAATGAAAAGAATTTTGAAATTGAAATTCTTTGTTTTTCCCTCAAATGTCGAATTCGATTTCTCCTTTATAGGCGTCCATGGCTTCTTTTCTTCATGCCGAAGCTTTCCCAGGTTAGGGCGATGGTAGCTAGGTGGCTGGTAGGGCATAGGGAGCGCAGAGTACAAGATTTACAACTTTTGAAAAATCGGCTCGAGGTTAAAGATGACGAAGCTGTTTCAATGACGGTCAAGAGTTTTTAGGAAGGGTCAAATAGATTTTAATTCGTAAAAATAACAACGATGGGCCTAGCAGTCAAATGACAATCCCTATGTCCCAAAAATCTCTTTGACCCTTACGTCCCTTCCTTCGTATCCGCCCCAAGCCTTTTTCTCTCTTTGAGTTTTATTTTCCTTATTTACTCAGTGCTTTTATTACTTATACGTTTTATTTTATTTTAATGCTACCCCACGTTGGTAGCTTAGTTGGCTAAAAACGCTGCCTTCTTCACTCTTCCTTAAGGTGGTGGGTTTGACGCCCTACTCCGCGTTTTCCAATCCTTCTTCCTTTTTCTCTTTTATTTTCTTTTTCCTTTTCTTCTTTTTATTTTAGTTTTTCTATTTTTAATTTTAATAGACTGCTTCGATTATCATTTTTGTTTTCCTTCTTCATTTTAGCAATTAAACTTCACAGACTGCTTCGATTATCATTTCCCAAACTAATACCACTCAGAATTTAGCCAAAAACATTTAATCACAACTTATGGGATTCAAATTTTTTTTAGAATTCGAATTGATCGAATCTTAATTCATTTTCAGGATTTACTTCATTTTAGAGTACCAATTTTCCCAGAATTCAAATTAAAATGATTTAGAATAAGTCTATGATAAAAAATTGAAGAAGAAATAACTCCTCTTACCTCGAATGAAGCTTCTCTGGTGTGTTAATGGTGAAGTTTTATAACCTTTGCTAAAATGTGATTCCTTACATTATTCTTCAAATTTCTTCAACAAAAATGTTTGTAAGGTGATTTTGAAGCTTCTTGGAGTGATGGGAAGTTGCGAGAACAAGGGAATGAAAAGAATTTTGAAATTGAAATTCTTTGTTTTTCCCTCAAATGTCGAATTCGATTTCTCCTTTATAGGCGTCCATGGCTTCTTTTCTTCATGCCGAAGCTTTCCCAGGTTAGGGCGATGGTAGCTAGGTGGCTGGTAGGGCATAGGGAGCGCAGAGTACAAGATTTACAACTTTTGAAAAATCGGCTCGAGGTTAAAGATGACGAAGCTGTTTCAATGACGGTCAAGAGTTTTTAGGAAGGGTCAAATAGATTTTAATTCGTAAAAATAACAACGATGGGCCTAGCAGTCAAATGACAATCCCTATGTCCCAAAAATCTCTTTGACCCTTACGTCCCTTCCTTCGTATCCGCCCCAAGCCTTTTTCTCTCTTTGAGTTTTATTTTCCTTATTTACTCAGTGCTTTTATTACTTATACGTTTTATTTTATTTTAATGCTACCCCACGTTGGTAGCTTAGTTGGCTAAAAACGCTGCCTTCTTCACTCTTCCTTAAGGTGGTGGGTTTGACGCCCTACTCCGCGTTTTCCAATCCTTCTTCCTTTTTCTCTTTTATTTTCTTTTTCCTTTTCTTCTTTTTATTTTAGTTTTTCTATTTTTAATTTTAATAGACTGCTTCGATTATCATTTTTGTTTTCCTTCTTCATTTTAGCAATTAAACTTCACAGACTGCTTCGATTATCATTTCCCAAACTAATACCACTCAGAATTTAGCCAAAAACATTTAATCACAACTTATGGGATTCAAA
>JAMLFT010005708.1:0-17158 GCA_026544285.1 Pachyrhizus erosus
TTATTTAATATAGTTCAATAATCTTAAACTATTTTATTATAAATCATTAATCTTAACTATCTATAATTTCTAAATCTATATTTAATAATTTCTATTCCCCAAATTAATTTTACTTATTGTTTTAATCTTTAACTAATTATAAAATTTTAAATAACATTTCTTCTTATTAAAATTATAAATTTCACTGGAATTAAAATATCTTCATAATAAATTATAAATCAATTATTTAAATTTTAAACTGGATGTTACTAGTATTCCGACAAAAATTCTTAAAAAAGTATTTCCTTATAGACTATCACCAACGAAAGGCTAGAGAATTCTAGAATTAAGATAGGGAAGTATGACTATAGGAGAATACGTGACCAAGTTCAATGCATTGCTCAAATTTTGGCCATATTTTGCCATTGATGATGGTCAGACTATTTGTTCGCAATTCAAAAATGGATTACGAGCAGATATTAAGCAAGCCATAGGATATGTACAAATCACTGATTTTCCCACTTTAGTCAGTAAATGTAGGATTTATGAAGAAGATTGTAAGGCCCGACAGGCCCATTGGAGAATAGGAGGTCCTTAAAGGCACCGTAGAAAGACTTTTGGTTAGCAACAGCAAAAACCGTACCAAAAGCCTTTTGCCCAAAGAAATAAAATGATACCAAAAACCCAAGGCAGAGGAAGTTCTTCTATAACCACACAATTAGGAACTACTGTACGTTGCTTTAAGTGTGGAGGACCACATTTTCAAAGAAATTGCCCCCAAATCCCTACTTGTCAAAATTGTGGCAAGAAATGACATAAAGAGCAAGATTGTTTATCACCCAAGAAGGAAACTGCTAGTGTTGAAAGATTTTCTAGAAATACATCTAGTTAAGGAGTAGAAAAGTAAAGTAACGGGGAAGATATTTTCTATGAGTGGAAAGTAAGTTGAAATATTTGATGATCTTATTTGTGGCAAGTGCATCATAACCAATAAACTTGTTGATGTGTTGTGTAACATTCTAAAATTCTACTAAATAAATCATATAGTTACCAAAAAGTATCCTTCATTTAGTATTTTACAATAATGATTACAAACCTCTATACTATTAATACAAAGTAAAGAACAATTTAAGATTCGCCTCTCGTGTTTTTAGATGGGTCCTTTTCTTCATAAGATTTTATCTATCCTGGGAACAGGTTTGATAGATCTAGTGTTGGTATGGGTAGATGTTTGATTGGGGTTACCTAGTTGCCTCCTCCTAGGGTGTGAGGGAAGTCAGGGTGGTGATTTATAGAATCTAGAAGGTAACACTTGAGTTAACATTATTAGGAGGTCTATTTGGCTAGGGGTTGTAGTTGTGAATGGTTTTGTGGGAAAGAAAGTAAAACATACATAACTTGTATAGGTATCTAACAAGTACAAAGGGTCTCTAGTCTAGCGGCCACAAAGTGGGGTGATGGACAGGTGGAATACAGGATGATATTCGTCAGACATCTTTTCTTAAAAATGTTAGTTTGTAGGAATGAGTCACCAAATCTTCATTAAACACATTTAATTGGCGTGCTTGTAAGCGTCTACTCTCAATTCACCGTATCGTATCCTATAATCTATTATTAACGCTTTGGGATCCCTTGCTACCTCTTACTACTAACTCTTAAGGAATTATGCAAAACGTCATATTATATCCATAATTTGCAATTTATTGGGTGACGATCAAGAGTACATATCTCAAGTTGGTACTAAGCTTGGATACTTTGTACTAACTTTAGCAATGCTCTACTTCATCGGGGTTACCAAGTCGACTCTATGTGACCTATTCATTTTAGACAGTCCACAAACTTGGCGCCTATACACCCCCAAGGACTTCCACAGTTTGCATACATTCCTCAGGTACCTTTTATAGTCAACCCATTGCATTTCTCCATTCTTTTGATCTCACTTGTATTATGTTTTTGATTGTTTTCACCTCTACTTACTTCGATCAAGTCTCATGGTACAAGATCCTAGTAATTTCCATAAATGGAAAATCTCTGCTTTATACTAATCATTTATTGTCACTTAACCAATTCATTCACCATTGCTGGCTCTTTTTGGTCAATTTTTTGTACTACGAGGGGAATCCTTTTAATCAAGGAGACTTATCAATTTTTATCTTTCCATTTCTTACCATAATGATATTTTTAAATATAACTTTTCTTTTCATGGTATGAGTAATGGTACAATAGATTAACAAAAGTATTCAAGTTATAAAATTTGCCTATTTCTTTAAGTTATATGTTAAGAAGGGTATTTGAGTAAAATGATTATTCTCATTTTTATAGAAAAATTCCTTCTTCCTAATTTTTAAAAAATTATTGCATTCTTTTATTTTTCTAAAAATATACCTCAATTTACAAATTTTCTTAAATTTACTAACCAAGGGCATTTTGGTTATTTTTTGACAAAAATTGTAATGTTGGGAAAAATATATTAGTTTTCAGTTTGAGAACTCAGTAATATTAGTGTAAGTTGTCCCAACTAATTTTTCCTTGATTTTAAACTATAATATTCAAATTTTTCAAAGAAAGGGTTTTTTGGTCATTTTTCATAAATATTGTAATTTGATGTGTAACTTTTTCTACATTTGATCTCTAAATGGAGTAGAAGTCTACGTCAAATCTTTCTAAAGAATTTATAGTCATTACCTAGTCATATTAAGTGAATAACATATTAAAATTTCTATTTTTGATATTAGGAGTATTTTAGTCCTTTATGAAAAATCATCAAATTTCTAAAATTATATTATAGTCAAAGCTTGGTTAGAACATAGGTAGAAGCTTTCTTCTTAAAGTCTTTTTTGTCCTAGCTTAAAAGTGAAAGATTAGAAATTTGACCTAGGGGCAAAATGGTCATTTTCTACCCTATGGGAAAAATGGTCATTTTTCTTGAATTCTTTCATTTTGTGTATTTATTCCTAAATTTGATTTCTAAGTTGGGTATACTTTTTATCAAATAGTTCTTAAAGAGTTCCTAGTCACACCTTTGTTGTATGAGGTTGATAACATACAAAATTTTGAATTTTTAAAACTAGGGGCATTTTAGTCATTTATGTAAAATTATCAAAATTTTAAATTTTTTCTACACCATTATATATCCAAGCTTGTTTACAACATAGGTAGAAGTTTCCTGCTTAATTTTGTCCTATCTTAAAAGAGAAAATTCAGAATTTTGATCTAGGTGGTAAAATGGTCATTCTTGCCCTAAGGGCATAATGGTCATTCTTGCCCTAAGGGCATAATGGTCATTTTATCAAGGTTATCTTCAACCTCAAAATGAGGATTCTGGTACGAATTGGTTTCAAATTCTAAAATTCTTCGTTCTTTTCCTAATCTTAGATTGTTTTATCAATTCCAACTAATTACGATTTGAATAAACCAATTATCTACAATTTTTTGTTAATTTTGGGAAATGGAATTCGAATTTTCAAATCCCAAAATGGAGCTTCTGCTCTTGTCCAATTTTCAAATTCTTCTTAGTTTTTCTAATAAATTTTTAACCAAGATCCTTCGAACATCCCAGTTGAAGAGTAATTTTCATTCAATTTGTTCTAAAATAGAAATAACTACAAGGACGGAGTTCTTAAACTTTCAAAACTTGAAATTCTCGATTTTGAACCATTCCAAAGATTTTGTTGAGTTTAAGGAGTTTAATCTTTTAGAAAATCTAATTCAAACATCGTAGAATGTTTCTCAAAAACAAAATTGAAGAAAAGAGACTCCTCCTACCTTAATTCGACGAAGCTTGAAGTCTTTGACGAGTGCTCCAGTGAACTCTTCGAATTTTCAATTCTCTACGTTTTTCTTTAAGTTTCTTGAACCAAACTATTGCTAGAAGTATCACGAAGCTTCTAGGATAGGAACGAAGTGGTTTGGTCAAATGGGTAGTGAGTTGTAGAGAAACCTCGAGGCTTGGGAAGAAGCTCCCATGGTAGTTGGGGATGAAGACATATAAGGAAGGGATATAGGATTAAATAAATCCTTAAGTGTCAGCGATAGACCTAGTGGTCTCAATGGCAACTCTCCTCACCTAACTCTCCTAATGTGCCTAACGGGGTGGGTTCGAACCCTGCCAACCCTCTTTTTTCATTCCACTTTTATTTTTTTCTAATTCTTATTTATTTCGTTAACTTCTTATATTATTTAAATCGTTCTTTTGTTACCCTATGTGGGTAGCTTAATTGGTAATGGAATGCGTCTCTCTTCTCCTTCATCCTTGTCCTGGGTTTGAGCCTTCCTTCCCAACTTTTACAATTTCATTTTCTTTTTCCTTTCCTTTTTTTTCATATATTTTTTTATTTTTTCTAAACTTTATTATTTTTGTTTATAATTTTTTTTAAATATTCCTATAATTTATTTTATAACTTTCTCTTCTTATTTCTATTTTTATTTTAGAAAAACTAAATAAATTTTATAAGTTTTTTATTTATTTTTAAATTTTATTCTCTTTAGTTAATTATAAATTCAATCTTTCTTCCTAAGTTCTTACTTTATTACTAAATCCCTTTCCTAATTTTTTTCCTTTTAAATATTCTGGGAATTATATTTGATTTATTACTAGGAATTTTATTTAATTATTTTTTTTTAACTGTCACTTAGATTTTATTCTTAATTTTCAAAGAATTTATTTTTATTTAGAATAAACTTAAGATTTTAATTTGCCTAAAATAATTTATTTTGTGAGTCTATATCCATATAAAAATAAGTTGTCAATGTTTAGAAATTCTAGTAAATTATATTTATATTAAAATTGAAAGTAGGATGTTACATATTGTATGATTTTGATGCTACTCATTCTTTCGTATCCGTTGTTTGTATCAAAAGTCTATCTTTACCCACTAGTTCTTTGCCTAATGAACTGTTTATAAATACTCCAACAAACTACTTAGTGAAAATAGATTTAGTTTGTTTACATTGTCTTGTACATATAGAAAATTAGGAATTTGACATTGATTTGATTTGTCTACCTCTAATTAATCTAGATATTATTTTGTGAATAGATTGGTTATCTACTAATCATGTCATTCCTAACTGCCATAACAAAACTCTAAACTTTAGAAATCTTGAACCCAAGACTTATGAGTTTTCGTATTTTAATGAAATAGAAAATCCACAAATCTTCATGGTCGTATTCCCTACACAAGCAGAAGAAGGTGCACAAATTAGTAATATCCCAGTAGTAACAGACTTTCTTAAAGTATTCCTTGATGAAGTCAAAGAATTACCTCTAGAAAGGGAAGTTGAATTCATGATAGATCTTATCCCGGGACCTAGTCAAATTTCTATTGCCCCTTATAAAATGGCACCTAAGGAATTAGTAAAAGTTAAAAGCCAGCTCAAGGAACTGGTAGATAAGAAATTCATAGGACCAAGTGTGTCATCATGGGGAGCACCTATGTCACTAGTTAAGAAGAAGGATGGAAGCATGCGATTGTGCATTGACTATTGCCAACTTAACAAAGTCACTATAAAAAACAAGTATCCTTTTCCTAGGATAAACGATTTGATGGATCAGCTAAGAGGAGCACAAGTATTCTCCAAGATCGATCTTCGATTTGGATATCACCAGATTCGAGTAAAGACTAAAGACATCCCAAAAATGGCATTCCATACTTGATATGGACATTACAAATACTTAGTTATGCCCTTTGGACTAACAAATGCCCCAACAATATTCATGGATTATATGGATCATATTTTTCATGAATATCTTGATCATTTTGTCATTATGTTTATAGACGATATCCTAATATAGTCTAAAAGTCACGAGGAACACGCATAACATTTGAAAATTATTTTACAAATTCTTAAGAAACGATGATTATATATGAAACTTTCCAAGTGCGACTTCTAGTTAATAGAAACAAGTTTCTTGGGACACATTGTGTCAAAATATGGTATCGTGGTTGATCCTACAAAAGTAGAAGCCGTCATGCAATGGAGTCAACGACTATCACAAAAATTAGAGGTTTCTTAGAATTAGTAAACTATTACAGGAAATTCATTGAAAGATTTTCTAAATTAGCCTTACCTTTAACCAAGCTAACACGAAAAGGCCAAGCTTTTTATTTGGGATGAATCATGCAAAAATAGTTTTCCAAAACTAAGAAAAAACTAACCTCTGTGCCTATCCTAATATTACCTGATCCAGAAATTCAACGTTTATTGTGATGAGTCACGACAAGGTTTAGGTTGCATATTCATGTAAGAAGGAAAAGTGGTTGCATATGCTTCAAGATAATTGAGACCTCATGAAGTGGATTTCATGAGTTAGAATTAGCAGCAATAGTATTCACCCTAAAAATTTGGAGACATTACCTTTTATGGATAGAGGTTCAAGGTGTACAACGATCACAAGAGCTTACGATATCTATTTGATAAAAAGGAATTGAATGTGAGGCAATGAAGATTGATGAAATTCTTGAAATACTATAATTTTCAACTATCATATCATCCGAATAAAGCAAATGTTGTAGCAGATATGCTAAGCCGTAAATCCTTGCACGTGTCTACAATGATGGCAGAAGAACAAAAATTAGTTGAAGATTTTAGGAATTTGAACTTAGCAATAGAAATGTGTTCTAGGAATTTAATCTTATGCACTTTAAAAATCACTAGCGAATTCTTAGAACAAATCAAAGAAGAACAATGCAAGGATTAATCAAAAATGATGAATACCAATGAATGAAAGATGGAATAATCAAAATTAACGAAAGAATATGCATCCCACCAAATCAAGAAATGAGAAGGATGATACTGGACGAAGCTCATAAAAGCCAACTCAATTTTCATCCAAGAATTACAAAGATGTATCAAGACTTAAAAAAGGATTTTTGGTGGCAAGGATTGAAGAAAGATGTAGTTAATTATGTAGTTGCTTGCTTAACCTGTCAGAAAGCAAAGTTGGAACACAAAAAGCCATCCAGTCAACTTCAACCACTGAATATTCTAAAACGGAAATGGGATAGCATATCCATGGACTTTGTAATAGGATTACCATGAACGACTAGCGGACATGACACCATATGGGTTATTATAGATAGACTAACAAAATTTGCTCATTTATTACCTATTAACATTCACTACTCATTATAAAAACTAACTTGTATATATCTTAACGAGATTGTTCGATTACATGGAATACCGACAAGCATCGTTTCGAATTAAGACCCTCATTTCACCTCTAGATTTTGGAATAGTTTACAAAACGCTCTCAAAACTAAACTTAGACTTAGTTTAGCCTATCATCCCCAAATCGAGGATCAAAATAAAAGAATTATCCAAAGTCTTCAAGACTTATTAAAGGCTTAGATATTGGAGCAGTCGGGAAGCTGGAACGAATCCTTACCTCTCATAGAATTTACCTATAATAGTAGTTTTCACACAAGTATAGGTATGACATCAAACAAGGTACTTTATGGAAGAAAATGTAGAACACCACTATGCTGGTCTAAGACAAGAGATTTGCTCCTCTTAAGACCAGAGATTCTGCAATAGACAATTGAAAAAGTGAAGACTATCCAAAAGAAGCTCAAAGCAACACAAGATTGTCAAAAGAGTTACTACGACAAGATTGCCCCAACCACTGGTGTTGGTAGAGCTTTAAAGTCTAGAAAACTCACTCCTAAGTTTATCGATCATTATAAAATTGTCAAAAGAATTGACCTTATAACATATCAAATTGCCTTACCCCAAAAATCTGGCCAACTTACATTATGTCTTTCATGTATCTCAACTCAAAAAATATATTTCTGGTCCATCACATGTGATTGAATATGATCATGTGTTAATAAGAGAAAATCTAACTTTTGATGCGACACCAATAAAGATTGAGGATCAAAGAACCAAGCAACTAAGAGGAAAAGATATTCATTTGGTGAAAGTCATTTAAAATTCAATAAATGCAAGAGACGTAACTTGGAAATTGGAAGATAGGATGAAAGAATTATATCCCTAACTCTTTTAAGGTACAAATTTCGAGGACAAATTTTATTTTAGGGGTGAAAAGTTGTAACACCCTGTTTAAAATTTAAAGAAAAATAATTCAATGTTAGAAATTTATAATTTATCATGAATTTGAAATTTAGAATTTTCGATATAGAAGAAATGTTATTTAAAACTTAAAAAATAATATTATGAAAAGAAAATAAATTACAATTAGTTAAAGATTAAAATGATTCATGCGTAAAATTACTTTTTGGAATAGAAAATTATAAAATATAGATTAAGAAATTATAGATATTCAAGATTAATAATTTATAATAAAATAGATTAAATGGATTGAAAATAATTTACTTTTTAAGTAGAAAATTATAAACAAAATAGATTTAGAAATTTTCAAATAAATAGGAAGCATAAGAAAAAGAGTAAAAATTAAAAAAGGATAAAATTAAAATAGTAATCTCGATAGTTTAGGATAAAAAATTGAATTTTATAATTAAATATTTAATTAAAATAAATTAAATAAATAGATATATAAAATATATAAAATTATTTCAGTGAAAGAAAATATATGAACAAGAAGAGAAAAATATAAAAGGATTTAAAGGAATTTTAGAAAAAATTTAGAAGTAAGAATAATAATTTAAAAATAAAAACAAAAAATAAAAGAAAAAGGGAAATTGGAAAAAGAAAATAAAAAGGGAAAGAAGTTTAGCAAGACATGAACCTAGGTCCAAATAGGCAGTAGCAAAAGGCGCTACCACCTGGGCTAGCAATCTTGGGTAGCAAAGTAGCACTTCGTTTAATATCTAAGCTATAAGTGATAAATAATATGAAAAATAAAAGGCAAAAGAGTGGAAAGGGGGCAGTTGGGATTCGAACCCGTGACCCCCTTAAAGCGTTGAAGTGAGGAAGAGAATAATTGTCAATTAGACCGCTAGGCCCATTGTTGGACAAGTTAGTAAAAATAAAAACGTATATCATTTTCTCATTTTCCTTAAACCATCATGGCACCTTCATCTTCAACGAAGCAACCCCTATCACCTAGGAATAAAATAAGATAAAATTGGGCGGTGGGGAAGCTATATAAACACACTCAAATTTGGATTATAGAACATCAAACCAAGCGATTTCTTCTCCACAGTTCTCCCTAAACTCAAGCCTTCCTTTGTTTATTTTAATCCAGACAGCTTTGAAATAGTCTTAGCTTCAATTATGTCTACAAAATTAGAAGAAATGACAAAGGAATAACAATTTAGGAAGATTGTGGGAGCTTCGCTGAAAACTACAAATTCTTGTCAGAAAATTCAAAATTGAGGTAGGAAGAGTTACTTTTTCTTCAAATTTGATTGCTAGAACTGTTGTAGGTTGTTTGAATTAGGATTTTGAAAGTTTAACACTCTAAGATAAACGAATTCATTAAAAACAAATGCAACTCGAAAATGTTGAATTTTCGATTTGAAGGGATCCAATTCTCTCTGTTCATATGATTTTTGAACAAATTATAAGTAGCATAAGTTTTATTGATAGTATACAAATGGTTCTGCCTAAGAAATTATCTAGAATTGATAGAACAAGATGAAGAAGAAGATGGTCAATGACCATTTTGCCCTTATAGATAAAATTATCAAAATGCCTTTAAGTTAAATATTTAACATTTTATTGTTTTTTTTTATTTTAATGGATAGTGAGATTACTTTACACCAAGCATTGAATAAATTAACAATATTAAGAAAGTTACAGGAAATAGAAATTTATTAAAATAATATTTTTAAAATGAAAATAACCAAAATACCCCTAGTTCATTTCTTCTAAAAACTTTGAAGTTCTAAGCAACTTTCTTGATTCAATATGATAAAAACCATTAGGAGACTATTTTAGTATAAGTTGTTGAATTAAAGATAAAATTTGAAAAGATAAAATGACCAAAATATCCTTCTTAGTGAAAAATTACCAAAATGCCCCTTAACTAAATTCACAATAAAATAATATCATCATGTTATTTTAAATAGGTATTAACTACTAATTGCTTATGATATGAAAAGGAATTTAAACGTTTAGTTATAAAAGATAAGTGAAATTAATAAACTTCCCTTTTATAGTATAAATGGATAAGACTTACTAATACACTTATAATAATGAAACTTTCTACTTACAAAATGATTTCTCCATATACTATTAAATTATTCCTATATAAATATTCCATTAGAATGATTATTTCTCCCAATGATGTGTGTGCTATGATCATTAATATTATTACGAAATTCCCTATTTATCATGATCTGTTGACTTAGAAGTGTCTTACATCTATCCTTAAAGGACAGAACATGAATTATAAACCCTAGAATAGTATACAAAAGACTAATATAAGTATGATAAGTCTTTGTAATGAAATGATCCCTCCCGTAGAATGATTTCTAGCTAAGATAGCTAAGATGATTGATAAATTGGCCAATTGATATTATTATGAATGAAATATTTGATATGAAACAGGATTTCACATCAGAGGATGTGAGTTCGATCTTGTACTTGGAGACTTGATTGCAAGAAGGCAAGAAGTAGTTGTCAATAGAAATTCGTGTGAGATACAACATTGGAGGAATGTAATGGGTTGACTACAATAGGTACCTAGGAATGTACACAGCTGTGGAAGTCCTTGCAGGTGTAAATGTACTAAGTTTGTGAACCTCTCTGAAAGAGGGTTACAATAAACCAACTTGGCAACCCCAACGTAGTGGAGCATTACCAAGATCGGTTAAGAGTATCTAAGTCTTTATACTAGATCAGAATACGTACTCTCGATCGTCACCCAAATTGCAATTACATAATAAATGATACTTTCACATAAGTCCTCTAGAGTTGGTAGGAAGAGGTAGTGAAGGGCCCTAATACTATAGTAGTAAATTAGTAAACATTGCAGTGAGATGAGAGCAAACGCAAATGTTTGATAGGTACGCAATTGTTTGTGTAATGGAGAATAGGTGACTCACTCCTATATATCCCCAAATTTTTTCAGGAGAAGATGTTTGATTCATTTCAGCCCTTATTCCACTTATCTATTTGGCCACTTTGTGGAAGATGGACCCTAGATCCATTATACCAACTTGATACTTATATCGGATTCATCCGTTTCGCCTTCTTTTCTTTTGACCCTTTTTCATTTATTACACACAAACAAATTGACCACCCAATAATCCTAACCCAACCAACGCCACCAGATTTTCCAATTCTCCTCCAAGAATTCCATCACACCCCAAACACAAGCTGCAACTAAACCCCAATTAGTCATCTACCTCAACTCCTGCCAATATTTCTATATCATCCAAGAAGGAAAAATCATTTGAAGAAGAAGATCCGTTCGAATGTTCCAAGTAAAGAGAAACGAAGAAAAGTTAATTTCATTTTGTTATGTAATAGTAATGAAACATGCTACAGTAGGGTTGTATTTTAATCCTTAACTTCTAATGAAAGCACTATTAGTTATAAAATTTATATTCATCTTTATGAATATATAAGTATATAAAAAAAATCTAGTAGAAAATTAGGGTTGTTACAGGTTAATGTGGTCTTCCATGCTCTTTGTACACAATGGTGACCATTCACACACATACTCATGAACATACAATAAAAAAATACAACCTTATTCTTATAATCAATGGTTCAGAATTTGACATCAATCATAACGTTGGTCTCATCATCAATGATACATTTTGAAGTGTCACCATGAATCTTGTTTACCCAAATGGCATCTCACCCTAAAAGGCTATTATATTTTTGTTACATCTCATTCCATCTTGAACATTATTATTTTTATTATTTACGTACAATCCATTTGGAAAGATTATTCTTATTATGTCCTTAACAAGATAATAATCTAAAACATCAAAAATTCACATCAATTTCTATTGCCCAATTATGAATATAATTGATAATTTACCATTTTTTAAAACGTTTATAAATATCCTCACTACTCTTAATTTTATGAATTTCATCCAAATCGTAATCTTTTACATCCATCGCATACATAATATTTTTTTCCTGTCAGGTTCATGATTATTTTATGCACTAGCTCTAATTCCTATTATTTATTACCTCATGCTATTATGATATTCACACTATGTGATTTCTTATTAATTTACTACTTTTTTAGTGAATAAATCATTTACCTGAAGATACCCTCATTTTACAAAATGCACTCCCTTTTAGGGAGTCCATTTACCCAAAAACCTAAAACCATTCAATTCACACACATCATATATGAGTGCACATCACACATTACGTGAGCATTTTTCCTCTTGGCCTATATGGTCAAGAATGATAAAAATTCAAAAGTCAAAGTCAACAATTTTAATCATCTCATTATAATAAAAACTCAAGTCTTCCTAATAAGGTTTGACCATCACAATTATCCATTAATCAAATCATCATGATCAATAATTAACATATCATTTTGTGCCCTAATATACACAAATAAAGAGATTATAGGCCCATTAATTATGAAAATTAGCAAAACATAGCAAATGATCATGAAATTCAATAGTATTGTTTATCATCACATATTAGTCACAATAAAAATTTCTCATGGTTTATTTCTAACAAAACCTATGATTTTCTAATTAATTTCAATCACTCCCAATCCTCTATTTTTTGAGTTCTCTAAAATACGAAAAATACCTATTCATGTCCAAATGTCCTAATCTTTTACAAAGGTCATCCTTTATATCTTGGGGTCTCCTATGATTTTTCTCAAGTCCAAATAAATTCGTTTACCATCATTTTAGATTTTCTCAAAATTGTTTGTCCATAATAGAGCATATGACTATTCATTTTTAATAGATACTTAGCAGGTTCCAAAAAATACTAAATAGATTACCATTAGACATACAAGACATCATAAGTTCACAATAAATAATCCAAGTCATAATGTTTATCGCAACTAATATTTAATTTATCTTAAGGACAAATTTCTAATAATTTGATAATACCAATATTAAAAATAGTAAAGATTCAAAATTAAATATAAGAAAAGTTAAAGAGTATCCTCATACCCTAAGGATCATTACTATTATTTTAGTTTTCCAAAGTTCCACCAAAATAATTTTCTATAATTTTTGCAAGGTCTTAGACAAATTAAACATCCCAAAAAGATAATTAACTTAAAAATAGTAAATGATGTAAAAAAAATCTAAAAAAATTAAAGATGAATCCGGAGACCATAAAACCTTTCAACATAACATTATCACATCAAGAATAAACTCACACATATTTAAAGAAAATAAATGCAACAACAATTCTTAATCACCTCTTTATCCGTTATCTCTCTTACAACAATTATAGTAAAACAACATTAAAACTCATGAATAAATAGATCAATAAGTACAAAAAATTCATGAAAATGACCAATAAAAAAGGTTAAGATAAGGACCCTCACACACCTTTACTCCTAGCTTGAAATACTTGATGGTTAGTGTTGATAGAAAGCTTGTTGAATCCTTAGCATCATGCTTTGATTGGAGACAATTCCAATGGTTGGATGTTTTGGAAATTTGAGAGGATTTTTCATAAATGAAGAGAGAGAAGAGAGGTTCTAAGTGTAACGACCTAAATTTTTACTAATCTATTTTATGAGTTTTAACTACAATTAGATAAATAGTTAAAGATTAACTTTTATTCATTAATTTGCATCCATATACATTAAAAGTTGTGCTACTTGTACATGATATAGATTTTCTTCGTCTCTAGAGTTCTTAGATGGATCTTCTTCTTCAAAGGATTCTTCTCTTGGAGATGGTCTGGTGCTAGTGAGAGTAGAGGTAGAAGGTTGGTTGGGATTATTTGGTCGCCTTCTTCTAGGGTATGATGGGATTCTCGGAGGGGAATTTGAAAATCTGGGGGGTACAACTTAAGTTAATACTATAGGGAGATCTATTTTCCTAGTATAGCGGATCTTTGGTAGGAAAGAAAGTGAATCGGACATATCTGGTGTAGGTATCCAACTAGTATAGGGGATCTTTGGTCGATCTTTCGTAGAGAGGTGTTATAGATAGCTTAAACAAGGGATGCCAATCGTTAGTCATCTTGCCATGAAAAATGTACAATTTATAGGTGTGAGTCACCTATTCTCCATCAAACATATACAATGGCGTACTTGTAGTCGTTTACTCTCAACTCACCATAGCGTGTCCTATTAATTTATTATTAGCACATTAGGGCCCCTTGATGGCTCTTATTACTAACTCTTGAGGACTTATTCGAAAAGTATTATTTTATCCATAATTTGCAACTTTTTGTTGATGATCAGGAGTATATAACTTGATATGGTACAAGACTCAGATACTCTCCATCGATCTTGGTAATGCTTTACAATGTTGGGGTTGCCAAACCAGCTCAATGTGACCCCCCTTTCTAGATCGGCTAGCAAACTTGGTGTCTTTACACCCCCAAGGACTTACATAGCCTGTATGCATTCCTCAGGTACCTTCTGTAGTCAACCCCTTGCATTTCTCCAATCTTGTATCTCACACGAGTTACAATTTATGGCTACTTTTTGCCTTCTTTCGATCAAGTCTCAAGATACAAGATTCCAATATACATTCACAGATGGGAAAAAACCTACTTTATTTTAATCATTCATTCATGATGATATCAATTGGCGAATTTAATACATCATTTTTGGCTTTTTCTAGCCAAATAATATCCTACAAGAAGGATCTTCAATTCATAAAGACTTATCAAACTCTTTCTAGCTCATTGGCTACTATCTTAGAGTTTTATGAAATGAGAAATTTTTCTTTTACCAATAAAATGAAATGAAGTTCAATTTATCAATAATGATAATACATATATCATAAAAGAAGTCATGAGAATAATCCAAGTTGTAGCTAAAAATTCTCAAATTATGCTAAGTTTATACAAGGGTATTTTAGTCATTTTCACATATCTTTTATGGTTCTTATAGCAAAAACTTCTTTTTATATCTTATGTATTAAATGATGATTATCCTTTAAGATGGAATGAGTTATCAAAATTTTAAAGTTGAAATTAATTTGGGTAATTTTGAATGGGAAGGGTATTTTAGTAATTTTCTAATTAAAAGGGTATTTTAGTAATTTTCTAATTAAAAGGGTATTTTGGTCATTTTAACTTTATAGAAGTTTTCTTTCTAACTTTGGAACAGATACCTAAGAGCGTTCATATCATTTCAAAAAAATTGTTCAAAGTTGCAAAGTTCTCTAAAAAACAATAACTAGGGGCATTCATTTTCATAAAATTTCATTTTTAATGAACTTTTTATCAAATTTCAATTTTAATTAACTTTTTATCATATTTTCATAAAAAAGAATAACTATGAACGTTGTGAACCTATAAATATCAATGTAGAATATCCTAACTAACTTCTCTTGAATTAGACCAGCAAAATTTTAAATTTCTAAGAGAGGGTATTTTCGTCTTTTTCATAAAAATTAATTCATGTGGATTTTTATCATATTTTTGACTTTAAGATGGATATAAATTGAATTAATTCAAATGTAGAACATCCTAGCTAATTTTCTCTAAATTAAAATAGCAAAATAGTAAGAGCTTTAAATTTATAACTAGGGGTATTTTAGTCTTTTGGAAAATTTTAAAGTTACTAAACTTTAATATCATAATTAATCTTTAATGTTTCTGCTAAATCATAGAATAAAGGTTTCCTTTTTATTCTTTTCTAGAATTAGAGAATGAAAATAGAAGATTTGTAAAATTTTGTCCTAGGGTTATTTTGGTAAACTTTTACCCCTTGTGACAAAATGGTCATTTCTTCTTCTTCCTCAAGTAGAAGACTGGTTTTAGCTCGTATTCATTTTGAATTCTCTAGATTTCTCCTTCCTTCATACACTAGGTTAATTTTTATCAAATAATGAATTAATTTGGACTAGAAATCATCAATTTCAAACCAAATTTCTCTAAGAATTCAAGATTTTTGAAACCCAAAACTTCAAACAAAACGTATATTCTACTTCTGATCAAATTTTGAGTTTCTTCAACAATTCTAGGGAATTTTAGGTTTCTAACTATTCGATTATTCTCAAAAAAGGTAAACAAACTCAAAATTTCATCAAAAACAACTTAAGCAAGTGAAATTAATCCCTTTCGAATTCAAAATTTTGAAACTTTGGGTTTAAATTATTTTTGATGAATTCCTTCATTTTAGGGTGTTAAACTTTTAGAATTTCAAATTCACATATCTTAAGACAATTCTAGCAATCGAAATTGAAGAAAAAGTAACTCCTCCTTCCTTAATTGTGATTTTTCCTACAAAGAAATGCAGAATCTAACGAAACTCTAGTGAGTCCCTCAATTCGTGAATTCTTTATTGTTTCTTTGAATTTCTTCAATAGAATCAAAGCTCGTGATAATTTGAAGCTATAGGGATTGAAACAAAGCAAAATGGATGAGTTTACAGGTAGAATCGAAGAGAAGAAGTTTCTTGGATTTATGCTCTAAACTTGACTCCGATGATGTTTATATAGCGTCTCCCACTGCCTAAATTTATCCTTTTTTAATCCTAAAAGCAGGTCATAGCCTTGCTGAGTTAAGGAAGGTTTGTTTCTAGGCTGGGCGGCTAGGTAGCAAAAAGTTTTTGAGGTTGAAGGAGGTGGTTCCATGGTAGTGAAGAAGAAGAAGAATGAAAAATAGATATAGGATTTTATTTATCCTAAAATGCCAGCGATGGGCCTAGCGGTCTGACTGGCAATTCTCCTCCTCTCTTCCTAAAATGTGCCTAAGAGGTCAAGTGTTTGAATCCCAACCAACCCTTTTTTTTCCTTTCGTTTTTATTTTCCTATCTATTCCAACATTTCATGTCTTATATATTTATTAAGTCATTTTTATGCTACCCATGATGGGTAGCTCAGTTGGTAAAAGCGCGCCTCTACTCTCTTGTCTTAGGTTCGACTCTCTTCTCCCCTCTTTTCGAATTTCATTTTCTTTTTCATTTTCTATTATTTTCCTTTTCCATTTAATATTATTTTTATTTCTAAAACTTTACTAAAATTCCTATAAATTATTTTATGTTTTTCTTCGTGTGTTCCTATATTTTATTTGTCAAAAATAATTTTATAAATTTTATAAATCTATTTATTTAATTTGTTTTATTTATATTTTTAATTATAAAACTCAAATTTTTATTTTAAAAATCCATATTATTATTTTTCAATTT
>JAMLFT010005709.1:0-17157 GCA_026544285.1 Pachyrhizus erosus
CAAAAAATTAAAATATTTAAAATTATAATTCAACCATTAAAATAATAAAATTTATATTTTATATAAAATTATTTAATAATATAACAATTATAAGAATTTGAATAATATAATTTGATCATTCTATATATATATATAATTATTATTATTTTTATTATTATAAATGCCTTTTAAAGCCACATGATGCATCTTGAATCATATAAAAAAAAAAATCGATGACAAACAACACAATGGTTGGTACAACAATGCCATTTGTTTAACAGGACAATTTAGAAAAGCAATCCCCATACCAATTTTTTTTCCTTTTACTTCAAGACCAAGCTCACAAAATAAACATTTTTTAATTATTAAAAATAGTTCGACAGCAACTAATCAAACATAAAAAACTTGAAAAATTAATAATGATGATAAACATTAAAAAAAAAAAACCAACCATAAAGCTTTGAGGGAAAACTGCACGTGTTTATAAAAAAGAATATTCTTTGAACATGACTTTTACATAAAGTTATAAAGGCATTTTTTCTGACAATATGTATTTTAAATAGAAACGTTTGAGAATCATGGTTAATTAAAACTTAAAAGCCAACTACTGCTACCATAATATGCACATGGTATAATATAAAATTACAAAATACAAGAGTCAATTTCGTATTAAGGTCACCTGAAACAGAAACTTTAATCATAAAAATTAATGAGTGTATTATTAATTTAGCTCCTGAAATTATATATTATTAATTAATTTAATTCTTAAAATATAATGATTTATTAAATTAGTCTCTAAAATAAAAAATAATAAAATTGACAAAATAATTCTTAAAATTATTAGTCTTTGTTGTTAGCCTGTCATTTAACTTCATTAAAAAGCTGAATTGGCAAGATGACTTGGTGACAACCACCTAGACACATGCATGATTGTTACATTACAGGATGAGAGTAAATGAATAATAATCTTTTTTTATCAGTAACAACCATGAATGTACACCTAATTAAATGTCACTCAAGAAGTAACAACCATGTATATATATCTAATTAAATGTTACTGAAACACTTAATGAATTAATTCAATTTTTTTAATAGCATTAGACGACATCAACTATTAATAAAAAGAATCATTTTGATTGGTAGATTTACAATCTAATGAACTATTTTATTATTTTGTAATTTTAGAGACCAATTTATCTTATTATTAAATTTTCAAGAATTAAATTAATAGTTATTTTAAATTTTAAGGATTCTTTTATTATTTTATTAGTTTTAAAAACCAATTGAACTAATAATTGTAGTTATGAAAAACTAAACTAGTAATTCACTCAAAAAATAATATTGGATAGCAAACTCCATAATGGTCAGCAAGGAACCCATTTATTTAATAGGGCAACTAAAAAAATAACAACTCATGGACCAAAATCTTTGCTCTTTATCTTGAAGATCAACCACACAAAATAAGTATTTTTTTATAATAATTAAAAGGTATATTATAACTACTAATCAAACTTGAAAAATGAAAAGCTAATAACAATGACATCCATAAAAAACCAACCATATGCTTTGACGGAAAAAGGTAATGTGTTACAAAAATTATATTATCCAGACAAAACCACAACTCCAAGATATAAAAAAAAAGTCTGATTAAGTTTTAGAAAGTGCAACCAGCAATAATTAAAGCATATATATAGTCCAACCCCAACGGTGGCAAACATACTTCCTTTCCTTTATTCATTATATCTGTTTAAAACATTTAAGTAACACCACTATAGTTGAATAATGTCAAGTTTTTCATCAAATAGAAACTCCCACCACTACAAAACCCATCATACTCACCACTTATTATTCAGTAGCTTAAATCAAATAAAATACAAAAAAGTTTATCTATTAGTCTGTGAAACCAGCAATGGTAGCATTAGGCTCAAGGGCCTTAGCTGCCGGGGAAGGTTCAACAGATGGAATAGGCTCAACAGTCTTGACAATAAGCTCCTTAGGCAAATCCTTAATACCCTTAAGATAAAATGTGTACAAAATCTTGAAAGGATACACAATCTGATGCAGCTTCACTTGACCTTTAACCCCCTCAAATATGCCAGACCCACCAGTCACAGCCAAATATGCGTCCTCATAGGTCAGGTAAGGTCCCTGCACCGCTATGTGACCATAGTCTCCAAAGTAGAAGCTGAAGATGGCTTCGTACCTGTCCCCTTTCTTTTCAGCCTTGTTTTGGATCAAAATACAAATACCAGATGTTATCCCAATACGCTTTTGCAAATCTCCAGTGTACAGCTGCATAGTCCAAAAGTTAAATCAATTACCAAAACACAAGTCACTCTCCTATCAACAATTGCAATTGCATCATCCAAACATGACAACAAAGAATATATATACCTTTTGCAGCTAATAAACACAAGATTTGAACATAACACAACAAATAATTCAACATTACGTAACAACGTCATATTATTACAGTGAAAAAAAAAATTCCATACCAAAAGTAAATGCGTTCAAAACAAAGGACTGCTAACAACTTTAATTTTATACAAACACACTGGAAAATAGTAATGGATAAAATTAAGATACAGTTCTATAAGAATTTTGTTCTCTTTGAAGTTCCATTTCAATAAAGATTAACAAATGAAATAAAACTCTGTCTCTGACTGCAGAACAAGACCAAAAATATCTATGAAATTATATCTAAATTTGGCACAAAAATGAAAGAAACTTACCTTGTTGCTGAAGGGGACTAAATCACCAAGGGAATTGACACTTTTATAGCTCAATCGAAGATAAACAGGGCTTCCACGGTCTCGTTCATTGATCTCATACACACTCAGTTCTTGGACTTTTTCTACAAATTAATCAAGCAAAGAAACAAAAGGGTCAACGCATGATCTAGCCAAACCTACTTTAATTCAGCCAAAAAAAAAAAAGAGTCTAAATAAACAAAATTATCAATTGGGCATGTCTACCAGAGTCAACAGGCTCAGCCTGGCTTCTGCAAGTGAAAGATTTCTTAGAAACTGAAGGCAAACAAAAGTGTGGCAAAGTGGAGTTCAGCTTGAGATTTTTGGTGAGAGAATGGTTTGATGAGGTGAAGGGTAAGAAAGGTTTGGTATTTAAGGGTGTGAGGAATGATGTTGTTTTGGCACTGACAGGTTTCACAAAGGAAGAAGAAGGGATGGCTTTCGAAGCATGGATTGAGTAGGTTGCCATTGTTTGTGATCAATGAGTGCTTCGTTTGCTAACTCTAACTAAGTTTATATGAGAAAACAAGAGAAGGTTATGTTGTGTGTGATGAAATGAAGGCAAAGGTGATTATATATAGGAAAGGAGGAAGAGATTGGGGAAAGAAAGTGGCGTCTACAAAGGGAGATTACCGGGTTTAGGAGTGGACGGTGGAAGAAAGGTGTGAATCATACGGTGAAAAATGTGTCAATGGGAAAGACAGACATTTGAGAAGGTCAAATGTTGAATAATGGCTAGAGGGATAGAGGATGGTCAGATGAATAGTGCCTCATTTTCTTATGTTGGGAATCAGAGTGGTAGCACTTGGTTTTTGGAGGGGGAATAATTAATGACTTAATTTCCTCGTTCACACAACCTTTTGTGTAGGCCTATGAGCTTGTGTTCTCTATTTTTTGTCCAGTTTTTTTTTTTTTTTCCTTTGTTTAAATCATGTGTTTTTCGATTGCAATTTGAAATAGGTCAATGCATATGTGCCTCATGCGTCAGCTTTGCATAAAATGTGGCGCACGTCTTGAAGAATTTGTTATGATTGAGAAAGATTATTATAGCTGCTGTGTTTACTTATGCATTATTTTACTTTAATGGAAAAGTTATGTGAGAGCAAAGTTTCTTTTTAAACCAAACACACAGTATGACGTTGTGAGAAAAAAAATCCATTAAAAAATTTCTTGCGTGAGTAGCGTTCTACATGGGAAAATCTCACTTGGATTACGGACTCAATAACTTGAGAAGAATGTTGGAGTATTATACTTCTCATTCTTCTGGTTATTTGACTTTTTTTCGTGACACCAAGACTGGGTAGTGTTTGTTCAAGTTATCTAACTTTGTTCTTGAAAATAACATTTTTTAGTGTATTTAAAAATATAGTATTTGGTTAATAATAGAAGTTTATGGGATTTTTTTTAATATTTTCCAGAATAATTAAAACATGAGTTTAATTTACAATAAATTTTCTTGAAAATATAAGTTATTATTATCAAAGTGTCCTTATTATAAAAATATATGTTTTAATATGATACATAAAACTAAAAATAAGATATTACTTTATAAAGAGTTACTAACATCATTTAAGACTATAAATTTTAATAATTTAATGTAAATTATTAATGTACGTTAGAGTATAAGTATTAATGTAAAATTTTATATTAAATAAAAATAAATAAGTAATATATTAATGTCTTTAAATTTTGAGTTAAGGATGGTATCAAAACTATATGTACAATTAACTTGTAATATATAGATAAAGATTTTTTCTATATTTTACTAACTCATTCTTATTTCTAATAATGTGTTTTTCTTTTGTTCTTTGTATTTTTCACTCTTGTATTTTTTAGTCTTTTATTTTTTTATTTGTATTTTTATTTTATGTATTTTATTTTATTTTTACTTTTTGATACAATTTACTTTTTTATGTTATAAATTGTAACTTAAATTATTTCATTATTTAATTAGAATAGTTAGGAAAAATAAAGGGAAACAAGTTAGAGTGTTCACAAGAGGGAATTGGAGAAAATCAAGTTTCAAGGTTCTACAAATTATATACATGTGCTTTTAACAAATTCATGAGATCCTTTTATAGAAAAAAAAAAAGTTTGCAATAAATATACAACTTATTGTAATTTCTATCATGTTGTAAATGGTAGTATATACTTACTCCATTTTACTTTAGAAAAAAATATTTTAAATTATTTTTTATTTTAAAAAATTAATGAAGTTTTAATTTTTTTTTTCATAAAACACTTTTAATAAAAGTAGTTGTTATTAGCTAATAAATAAAGAATATAATTAATTAAAAAATTAAAAGGTATATTAAAAAATTATATAATATTTATTTATAAAATTTATAATACTAATTTTATTCTTTAATACTCGTATTAAAATTTTAAACATTATATAAAGTGTAATAAGAGGATAAACTTGTGAGTAAGTAATTTTTATAATAGTTTTGGATGAATTTTCATGTTAAAAAGAGTGTATTTGTTTTAAATTAAAAATTTATTTTTGAAAATATAAACTTGAAAAATGTAGTATTTACATATTTATTTGAAGAGCTTATTTACATATAAATTTGTAAAAAAGTTATTACAATATGATTAAGGAATGTGATGCGAGCTTTAGCAGGAGTAGCTAAGTTGATGTCTAAAGTCCTGACTCGTGAGTTGAGGTTCCATGACTTTTACTCCATTTTTCAATAATCCAATCGTTTTCCCTAAAAAATAATAATAATAATAATAATCCAATCGTAATGCAATTTGCTAGAATAGCATGGAAGCAAACAACACAAACTCATATTATTATTTTGTTGGAAAACCCGAATGAATTTATTGATCACAAGCTCATATTATTGAGAAGAAGTTTTGAAACAATAGACAAGATTAACAATGTTCGGTCACTTAATATTTTTTATTAAGTTATACTATTTATTCAATAAATTTATATAGTATTTTTTGTAGCCCATTTTTTCTTTTTATATTTATCTTTCATATTTTTATACTAAATTTATGTACAAATATAATTTCTCTTTCTTTTAAGCTATCAAACCAGACATACCTTATAACTAGCTGTTCAAGTTTAAAGAGATACGTTACCTTTTATTATCCATAAACCATCTTGTTTTTCTTTAGGATTACTGCCTACGTTAAATATAAGAAAAAAGACTTTGATATAAATGTTCAGATTAAGATAGTTTTGTGTTAAAAAATAAACAAAATATAATTTTAGCAAAACAAACAAACAAGCCACCAGTGATAAAAAAAAAAAACAAAAGACATATTAATATAAGTTATAGTTTAGTGTTTCACTTAATCTTGAGATATTAACTGACTTTAAAATGCGTGATCCTCGTCTTCTTTTCTTAAACTTCATTTAACAAAAATAGGTTAACAAAAATACTGAAATTCAAATATCATATTTTTTTTAATTTATTTTTTGTTCCATTTAAGAACGGACCAATGAAAACTTGTAAAATGTAAACGAAGGAGGACTATGCAACCCAAGCATCAAAAACATATACGAACGAACAAATGGGTACCTCGTGTTGGGCCTAATGGAAGAGCACAACAAAAAAGGATAGTTCAGACAGCCCAATAAATGAAAATGGACTAAATTGACCCAAATTTGGGCTAACAACATCTCTCTTCCCCTTGGGTTTCTCTCCTCTTGGTACCTAATTCAGACTATCTTTTTGTCGTAAGGTGTTACTGCGTCAATATTCTACAACCTCTAAAAATAAATTTACCACTTCAATAATTTTACTATTAATATAGATAATTTCCCAAAAATTATATATGAAACTCTGTTTAAATAAATTATAAATTTAAAATTGTAGAAATTTAACGGTCCAATATAAATCTAATTTCTGTTAAAGTAGAATTGCAACCAATGAGGTCACTTGGATTGGCGAATTTTAATGAATATAATAGTTTTTATAGACTAATTACATTAATCTCCCTAGATGTTCATGCTAATTAAATTTATATATTTCTTAATTGAAAAATTACATCTATGTTATCTTATTTATATATTATTCATCAAACTGTCATCTGTTATGTCTTTAAAATTTATTTACAGATTATACACACAATATCCTTAATATACTAAAATAACTAAGGAAAGTCTAATCTTTTAACAAAAAAATGGTATAAAGAGTAATTATCATTGATTTCAAAAGAAAACATGTAATTATCCCAATTTTATAAAAATTCATATGATTGAAAGATAGCAAAATGTACAACATAATCCATGATCGTTATTCATTGTGGAAAATTAACTTAATTTATTACTTATTAAATTAGATTTTATTTATAATGAGTTGTATCCCTTTTTTTTTATCAAGCCTTGTACACATTTAACGTCGAGATTTCTTTTACATTTTTTAATAATTGAAACAACTTACATAGCCCATGTGGATTCTACCAAAACTTGTCCAGTTTTTGTTATCACTATTAGCTATTTTCATTTCTTTACCCCTATTGTGTTGCATCACATCTATCTCTTTGTTTTTTTTTTGTTTTTTTTTTTTAGAACAACCATTGTACGCATTTAACTTTTAATCATTGCAACAATTTACATGCCCCAGATGGATTCTATCAAAATTAGCCCTATTTTCATTATGACTATAAGATATTTTCATTTGTTTAGCCCTATTTTCATTATGACTATAAGATATTTTCATTTGTTTAGCCCTATTGAGTTGTATTACTGCTGTTTTTTTTCTTTTTTCTTTTTTGGGATCAAGCATTGTACACATTTAACTTCGAGATTTCTCTTTTCTTTTTTTTTCCTTTCTCTTTTGGGTTAAAAGATCGTTAATTAAATAACTAACGGTACTTACAAAATAAACAGGATGCGGAAGAAGAGGCACTATAACAGTGCACAACACATAATAAACAATAATCAAATAAGCACGCTTGCTCAAAGCCATTTAACTAAACATATTAACAATCCTGACCTACCAATATATTCTCCTATAATACCAGTTGCAACTTAAATCAGAACAATCTCAAACAACCCATAAGGAATCTTAGTAAAGCATTATTGTGTAAAAAAGCTTATACGACTAAACATACATTAATATTAATCAAAGAACTCTTACACTCAACATTCACTAGCAAATATAATATATATATTCTTAACATGATCAGAAAATATTTTTTGCAGCAACCTTTTTGTTAAAGATTCAACACTTATAAAATTAGTGATAATATGTTCTATTTCCACATCCTATGTTTTTTATTTAATAGCTCAACATTCAATTCATGTGTTCAGTATCTTTGGCACACTTATCATTTTTAGAAAAGAAAATGGTTGTAGACTTATTACAATAAATTTCAATGGCTCGATAGTAATGTTGACTACTCCAAGTCTTTTACTTAATTTTGAATAAATCTTAAAATATGTTACAGATTTAACTTTCATGGTGGATCTACAAATGATAGACTGATTTGCATTTTTTGATCATACTACTCCTCTAGTCGAACGATATAAATAATAAAAGGAAAACTTTCATAGACAACTAAAAAAAATTGAAATCAAATATCCAACCATCTTGAGATGATTTTCATTTCTTACAAATATCTCAAAACTCTCTTTCTAAATTCTCAATAATTTAAATTAGAGTTTCTAATATCTTCCCAACATTACAAATAGATGGATACTAAATTCAATTCTCTCTTAATTGAAATTTAAAAGCGTGTTCATAAATATAGCTTAGAAAAATTAATATAATATAGTATGATATGAGATGATATAATGTATATTGAAACAAAAAAAATAAAGAAATCAATCGAGTTGTTATATATAAAAAACCTACTTCCGAGTTCCATATATTGTTGTGTTCAATGGCTAAATGCAATTAAGATTCTTAATCTCATCCAAAGGTATGAGACTGAACGTAATGACAGATAATTCAGTAAGCTTTCCAAAGTCATATTTAAATAAATTGCCAGCTAGCATTACACTTGTACATTGTCTTGTATGCAATCAAGGAAACCAAGTACACTGAATCGTACCAATGAGATATATGGTTATATGTGCATAATCTTTGATTAAGCCAAGAAATTTACAAGATCAGATATTCATTTAATTTTATTATTTTATTTGGAAAAGAATTTCGTAGTGTTAATGGACAAATAGGATTTTATTGAAACATGAGGTGGACAAGAGACTTAGAAATTGTGAAGGGCAAGCAAAAAATCTAGGTTTGTCTACAGTATCAAAGGCAGTAACCATGCCACTCACGAGCATTTCACGTGTTGGTATGTCTTCTTAGTGCGTTACAGCTTTGCGTTTTAGTCCATTAAGATATTCTTCGACGAAACACCGAAAGGAACATGGTTCAGACAAAATCCTTAGTGAAGGCCTTCTGGACATATTTATAGTCCCCATGTCCCTTATTGTTAGACCCTTCTTCCCACAACATGGGGTAGGGTATACCCTGATGCAATGGATTCCTTCAACCCCATTCAACATCAAAAATCACGTTTCAAAATCTCGCCCATGCTCATCAACACACACCAACCTTACAACCTCTTTCTTTTCTTTTTCTTTCTTTCTTTCTTTAATTTTTCATCCTTAACTTTTTTAACGTGCATCGCTTCTTTTTAATTTATCCTCATATTGCCTTGGTAAAAAATTAAATGCGGAACTGTGACAATTGAGTGACTCAAGTGATTGGATTATACAAATATAAATAAATGTAGTAAGTCCAAGTTTTTATAAGGACAAACTATCTTATTGTGCCTTTAAGTTTCTTTAAGTTTCTTTTCTAAGAGGATAAACTATCTTAATCACGCAACTTAAATTTTTTAGTATATAAAGAGGGAATAATAACTTTATACCAAAAATTAAGGGAAAAACCATTAATTTGACATCTTGCATCTTGTCATCATGTAAGAGAAGTTCAGTTAAAGGAATATATAGCGTTTCGATGATGCCACAGCTTAAGGACCTCACAGAGCACGACAAAACTTTTCTTCATGTTTCCAAAGAGAAAAGAAAAGAAAAAATAGATAAACGGAAGCTGCAATTCTAAGTGACATGGGTGGAGCACAAGACACAACATGTGGGATTATGCTTCTTGTTAAATTAAGATGAAGCCCTAAATATGTAACAATTGGTCGGGTTTGAAGAAGTCTCTCGGATTAATTTCAGATTCAGCTAGCAGTATTTTCTAGGTTTTATCACATACGTTTTTTGGCTTCAAGCTTATAGGCTAAGACATGGGGGTAAAAAAAATAAAGTACACAGTAGTAGATAAAAATATAAATATAAATAAAAGAGTCATTAATTAAATATCTTGGATCTTTTACTATATTTGTGAACTTACTTACAAACATTGAGAGAATTTTTCTCATTGCCACACGATTAAGCACATTATTAGGCCATAACTCGTGGAGCCACAACCATTTTGCATTTATATTCTAATGTCCTTTAAGATGACCTTATCTGACGCACCCTTGTCTTTATATCCCATATTTGAAATCTCATGCCTAACCTTGACTAATAGTCTGCCTTTACAGTTTGAAGAACATGAGTAAAATCAAATTAAATTAACTCTAGACAATTGTGCTTTTTACGTAACTAGTGCACACCATATTTTACCCATGTTAAAAACAACAGCGAAGGTTAAACATAGTTGAGTACTAATAATTCAGTGTTTATTGTGATAATTTTTGTCATGTACTTATTAAAATAAGTTAATTAAACAATATTCACAAAAAGTCATAAAGCATTATAAACTTAATTATAAGATAAAATGTACTCAAATAAGTTAGATGGTCTTTCAAATGTGTCCTCGATTAAATTTTGAAGAGAAAATTTCACACAGATATAAGTATCACAAATAATTAGAGAATATAGTCAAATGACATGACAAGGAAGCTTCATTGTTTCTTGGCCTAATTATAAGGTTCTTATCGCGAAACCATGGGAAGCTCAAAAATCTAAGATAATAATTGACTTTTTACTTAGCATCACCTAAACATTATTATTTGTTTTGCTTAATTCAATGGCCAACCAATTATCTTGGTGGTTGATGCCACATAAATGTTGGTGTAGAGAGAGAGAGAGAGAGAATAGGAGCATGGAATATGAATTGGAGGGGGGCCTATAGACATTTTTTTTTAAACCATGGACCACACATTTTGCTCTATAAGAATCCCTCTGGAGCCTCATTTGTAACATTAAGGGGTTTCAAGTTTCAACGCACTGTCTCTGTACACTACAAAATGTAAGTTAACAAAGAAGGGAGCATAGACACAAAGATGAGAAAATATTCCATGAGAGCTTCAAAGAAGAAAGTTTCATGCAAAAGGCTTGGAGGGTACCTCAAAGAGCAGAAAGGAAGACTATACATAATCACAAGATGTGTAGTTATGCTTCTCTGCTGGCAAGATTAGAATCATTCTCATCAACGCGTATTGTTTAACGTCCTTCTTCGCTCATATCATGGATCAGCACACTCTAAAGTCCTCCAAGCCATTGCCAAGGATCAAAGTTCAAGCATGCAGAAAAAGGATAAATGTTTTGCTAGCTCTTTATTATTCCCTATGTAAATAACAGAGAAATTAAAGTAACGTTAGAGACAATTTTCCTTCATATCATGTCTCAGAAATTTATGTTCTCTATGTGCAAAAAGCTAATTGGTTGTGATTTAAAATTTTCAGTTTTTATTTTGCACTTGGTATAGATCGATTTGTTTCTTTTAATTCTGAATCAATAACTTTTTAATTTTTTCATTGAAAGAAATAATTATACTTGTCATTTTTGTTCATTTAGTATGTTTTGGTACGCTCTCCTAGTGTACAAGAGCGGTCGAAAAGCCATTGAGAATAAGCTAATGATAATAAGTGTTTCTACAGTTTTTAGTAAGTTTTAAGGTTTTTAGCTTGTAGTGATTAAAAGAATAATGACACTAAATAATTGAACGTTTCTCAATTAGATGGAGGAGAATGTTGCCTTTAAAGGTCAAAGTAAAAGTTAAAAATGAAAAGGGAAGATGCATAAGACCTATATTTATATACCTACACACACACAAAAAAAATAAAAAAAGGACAGAAATGGATGCTTATGAACTCATGAGTGTGTTGTCTTCTTCGTAGGCTCTATTTGTTAAGGTCTTGTCAACTCAAGTTACATTATATTGCATTTTGAAAGAGTTTGTGCATCACATGTGGGTGCGCCCAAGGACATGACACCCTTATTTCCATTTTTCTCATTGTTTTTTGGACTTTTTTTTTTTTTTTTTTTACCGTTTTATCTACTTCTTGATTTGTCTTCCTGAGTCACTATTTCACAAGACTTCCTCGTATCATTTTTTTTTCAAATTCCTTTTTAACAGTTTGTTTCGGTAGGTTCTTCTAAATATTGTTATTGTGGATGTTTGGACGCAACCAAACAGTAAAAAATGTACATTTACTATACGTTACAATACTAACTTATGCGCTAACATGGCATAGAGATGATATTCCAAACACACTAACTGCTATTTCCACTCTTTTTTACCGGCACAAATTTGTCTTTCTTAACAACAATAATTGAGACAATTGTAATAAGTTAGTAAATTATACTTTAGATATATTTTTAAAAAAATTATAATTATAATTTCTTAATTTATTTTAAAAAATAAGTAGATATAAATTAGCAAATTTCATACACATTTGTATTAATATATATTTATTTATTTATTAGAAAGAATAAACTAATAAGTTACACTGTAGATATATTTTTAAAAATCTTCTTGTTATAATTAGTTAACTTATTTTAAAATATATATATATATAAAGAAATTAAATTATATCAATATAATTTTTATTAATTAGTAATTAATACAAGTCAAACTAGAGTGACACATAAATCTGTTTCTTTGAATTTTTTTTTTCGCATAATTGGATGGATTTAATGTATTTTGCTAGAGACGGATGAAGAGGAAGCTGGAGAGGATCCAGATTCTGAGTTTAAAGGGTGTTATGTTTTTCGGCTATAATCGTCCACACAGGGTCCATTACTGTTAAATTTTACTTTCATTTATAGTGATGGGATTTATATGGTCAATGATATTTTTCTTCCCTTATTTTTATGCAATTAGAGAGAAGGCTCAGTACCCATGAGCTTCACAAAAGTTTGATTTTAGTCTCTAATTACAATTGATTTTTTTTTAACTAATAGTTAAGCTTCCCTCTATAATTTAACTAATAAAAGTGATTTTTTTTTTCCTATTTCAATCGCATGCTGATAATTTTTGTTGAAAATGCAAAACATGACATCTGAGTTAGTTCCTAGACGGTCGATGTTGTATTCTTTCTTTGTGCCATTTTCAAAATTGTCCATTTAACTAAGCCCGAATTCTATACAAGAAGTTCTTAAACTTCTTGGTAATTTAGTTTAGAATCTCTAAGGTACTATAGATTTTCATATATATTAATTATTGTGGTCGAAAGGGTACTGACAGAATATCTTGAGTATTTGAGGTTCATTCTTTTTGTGCAGCTTTGTGCTGTGTGCGGACTTGGTGTCTCCATTTTTTTATTTTTTATTTTCTAAGGAAGAAACGGCTATTTATATTAAAACAGAATGATCAGACTATTCTGAATGAAAATACTAGTTCTCTAAGTCTAGTCAGATTATGTATGTTGCCTCTCCATCAATTCCTGTCCAATAAAATAAATAAATGCAACATATGTATGACATGATTATCATATAATTATACTCTTTAAATATCTTATTTGACATTTGATTTTTCAAGTTCATATGTATAAAAATGTATTTATTACAATAAGTTAACTCTTTAAAGAGATATTTATAATTGGTAAATTATTTTTTAATTAGGCAATACCCAAAAATATATAAATAATGTAGAGTGGCTTTCTTTGTGTGTTAAATTAAAAAAAAAAATATTATGTCATTTATTTAAGTGGATTTAGATTCTTTAAGTAAGATCTTAGGATTAAATTTTGAGAATAAAAAACAAATTATTAAAAAATAAAATTTTATTAAAAACAAATAATTAATTCTTTAATAAAAATTAATCAACAATAAATTTGATAAGTAATTCACATTAATATTATACTGAAAAATGTTACATAGTTAGAGCTTAATAATGTTAATGCATGTCTAAGAATATATCATTTTAGAAAAATAATTTTTATTTTTTAAAAATTTTTAATTAGAAGTTATACGATTAAAATAAACTAATTCAAATGGTAAAGGAAGAACTTAAAACGTTGCATCATGTATGCAGATTTTTTTTTTATCAAAAGGGACAATTTATTTTTTAAATTATCAAATGGAGGCAAATTTTAAAAAATTACCTAGTCAAAGGTGAGTTGTGGATATCAAACATGACTTCTTATAAATAAAGAGTGTATGTAAATTGACGACTTTTGATTTTTTTTTTAAAAGAAATCGTAAAATTTGGAAGGAATTTCTTTTTTTTTACAGATCGTGATTAATGTCTGGACTTCCTTTATTTTTAAAATTGCTTTAAGCAGAAAAAAATCTGAATTTTTTAATTTATTTTCACGAGTCATAGTTGATGTTGTGACTGTGCTTGACACAATTTTCCTTTTTGAAAACAAAAGTCGAGAATATATCTACAACTTGTTAAATGATATAATTTAAAATATTTAATTTTTATTTATTTTAAAAAGTCGCAAAATGAAGTATGACTTAAAAAGAAAAAGTCACGTGGAGTTCTAGTTTCACGACTTTTATAGGAAATTTTTTTAAAATAAATGGAAATCTGAAAGTCATAAACGCACATATGATTTTTAACATAAAGTTGCCTCTCCCACTCGCGACTTATCCCTGATTGGATAATTTTTCAAAATTATCCCCAATGAAGAGTCCTATATCTGCATATGCTTATACTTTATTTCAACACAAAATTATGTGTGCATTTCATAAGCACTTTTAATTAGTTTTTTTTTTAATTTTTTATAGTGTACATATTACAAGTATTTTTAAACTAGTTTTAATTTTTTTATTAATTGAAAAACTTATTTTAATTTGATTAATAGTATTTGATAAAAAAAATTATTTTAATAGTTAGTAGCACTTTTTATATGCTACTTGTAAGTAATATTTTTTCGAACACTAACTTATTATTTTTAGTTTATTATATTTTATTTCTTTTTAATTCTTATAATATTTATTAAATTTATTTTTTACTTGTCTTTATGTAAAGTCAAATTTTATTATTATTTTCCATTTCTCTAGTTTTATTTATTTTTATTGTTATTTTTAAATACTTTTATATCATATTATTTAAACTATTTTTTTAGCAATATACTTTAAAATATTGGTAATAACAAATTAAATGTTTATTTTATTTTTTGTTAGATTCTTTTATATTATATTATTTGTTTTAACTATTATATTATTTTGTTTATAATATTTAACTATTTATTATTTTAACATTATACTTCAAAATAGTTCAATTATGACATTAATTAACATAATAAAAGAATGATATCTATTTAAGAGTACATTTATTTTTTTATATTTAATTGAATTTTTTTTATCTTTTTACCCGTAACAATTATATGATTTTAGTCTTAAATTTTAATTATATCATTGAATCTTTTAAATATTATAAATATATAATTTTAGTTCATTATATTTTAATTATCAAGTTTTAATTTTTCAAACATTACAATTGTATAATTAGAGGGAAAAAATTATAGGATTGTAATATTTAAGATGTTAAAATCACATTATTATAATATTTAGGAGACTAAAATCATATAATTATAATTTAAAAGACAAAAATTATATATTTATGATATTTAAAAAACCAATTTGATATATTTAAAATATAAAAAACTGAAATCACACACTGTAATACTTAAAGGATTAAATATTTAATTAAATTTTGATTTTATTTTAGTCTTGATTGACAATATTTTAAAACATATTAATATTATAATACTCAATATGAAAAAAACAAATGAAAAAAATATAATTAAAATAATTAATACACATAATAAAATACAAGAGCTTAAAATCATTTAGAAACTAAAATTATAAAATCCTAACATATATTTTACTAATAAAATATAATTAAAAATTATATAAAAATATCAAATAAACTTATTTATTTATATTATTTTATATTTATTAGTCATTTAAATAAATAATTTTTATCAAACATTTATAATTTAATAAATTAATTTAAATATTTAACAATTTTCAACTTTTCAATAAATAAATTTTAATTATCAACTAATTTTTAAATTTTAATTATTTTATTTTTATTTTTTAACTCATTTTTCAGCTATTCTTATCGACCATAACCTATATACTTGAGGGTGAATAAATGCTAGAAGGATATAATTTATGTTTTCACTAATTATTATACATTTTGAAAACAAAACATTTATCTTTCTCCCCAAACTACGATAGATACAACAATTATTGAAAATAAGAGTGTCAGATTTAGTTGAAACTTGAGACTGTCAAGTCAAGTCAAGTCACTTAATAGGGTAAAAATAATAAAGTATACTAAGATGATTAAACTCACTAACTTAACCAACTTATCATGCTTAACTCATCAACTTTGTGAGAACAAAGTGATTGACTTGTCAGATTAACCTATCTAGTTTATCATACTTAATTAATTAATATTTAAAGTACGTTTTAATATGAATTTTATATTTTTATATAATTAAAAAAGAGCTAAATAATTTATATTTTGTGCAGAAAACAAAATCCGGTTGTGGCTAGCAATCTCTCTTTTTTGAACAGTACTTTACTTATTTGTTTACTTTTCAAATTAATTTAATGATAAATAGAATTATTTTTTTAAATGTTAAAAAGATAAACTCTATTAAAATTCAACTGTGATTACATATATACAATTCGTAAAATACATTTACATTTATACTTTAAACGTAATTTTATTTTGTTATATAAAAAATTATTTTTAAGATAATTTTTAATTATTATTGTTAAATATAAACTAAATTTTAGTTTATATTAAAAATAATTAGTTCATGATCAATAAATTAATAATTAATTTTTTATATAATCTAAAACAAATACATATCCTTATTAATAATTTTAACATTATGTTAATTTTGGCATGTCCTTTTCATTTCTTCTATTTTATAATCTTAAATAAAGATACTTTTTCAGTCTACCTTAAAAAAAAAAAAAAGGAAAAAAAGAAACACATAATACGACAAGGCTCTAGAGGGAAAAACATAGCATCGTAGTTCAAAGTTCAAACACAACTCTCTTGCACTCGTGCAGTCTATTGCAGTGCGTATATATCAGATTTCAAACAGTATTAAATTTCTCTAACTCTTTGCTTTTTCTTTTTTTTTAAGGAGAAAATGCAAGTATTTTTAAAATAAATATATTTATTTATACAATTAATAAATTATGATTAAAAACTTTTTAACTATATATTTATTCTTCCATATTAAA
>JAMLFT010005710.1:0-17152 GCA_026544285.1 Pachyrhizus erosus
TTCTTAAATAAATGTAACAATAGTCAGTAGTCTCATGTGATGATATATTGATTGGGAAGAAAAAATAAAATCTAAAGTCGTTAAAACTGTGTATGAATTTATATATATATATATATATATTTTTATTTTTATTTTTATTTTATTTTATTTTTATTGTGAAAAATTTTAGTGATTTTTTTAATTCTTTTCTTAACTAACAGACTGAAATTTATTAAAAATTAATAATTTTTTAATAAATTTTAATCGATTATCAAAAAGTGTTAGGAAGATTTAAGTTAAATTTCTTAAGATTATTTGAACTTATCAACACATTTATAAAAAAAATAAATTTTATATTTAAATATAAGTATCTTACGAGAAATAAAAAATAATACTTTTACGTTGTCAATTTTTTCTTCTTTCTTTTCATTTTCTTTTACACGTTAACAATGTTTCTACTTTCTACATATTCTACTATAAACTGTGTGAATCAAGCATTAATTAATTCGTAATTACACTCCAGAGTCCAAAAATACATCACTTGTGACGGGGATAAGGTGCAGGCAAAATGAGACAAATGTACCTTACCTGGGATTTGCCTTTTAAATATATAAATTATATTTTAAATTTATAAAAAATAATTTAAATTATAATATAATTTTTTATTATTGATAATTTTAAAAAATATTAAAATTAAATTTAGAGATAGAGAAAATAATAATGATGTTTTGAAATGATAGAGACGGTTAATAGATAAGTTTTTGGTTAGTTGCAAAAATTAATATGTAAAATGTATTTTTAGAGAAGAAAAAAGGGGGAAAACTAATAAAATATCTAATTAAAAAAAAAAGAATGAGCTAGAGACTCATGTTAATTTATTGTATAGGAGGAGATTATCTATATAGTTTAAAAAATATAAACTAAATATTATTTAAAATTATAAAAAGTGAATAACTGACTAAGAATAATTTGAATTTTTCTTTTAAATTTTTTTTCTTATGGACTGACACCTAGATAGGGCAAAACACTCCGATAAAAATCAACTGAACATGTGATAGACCCAATAAAGATACTTGAATCACACACTCGTGAAACAGACTAAGAGAACTAAAAACATAAAATATCGAACGATATAACCCTTAGAACTTAGAAGTCAAGGAAATAGTAGGAACTGTATACCATTCATTTATGAGCAACAATGACAGCACAATGGCACAATGAAAGATAATGAACACAGTATAAATATAGAGCTGAATTATATCACTAGAATTATATACCATACCCAATTTCTTCACCTCATTGCAAATGATTACTCACCTCTAGCCAAATTCTTAAGGGACGACAAAAGATCTTCCTATTAAAGTTACGTAAAAATATTACTTTTAAGAAAAGTAAAGTAAAAGACATCATTCTAAAACATACTTCAATTAATCTGATATATAGAATAATTACCATGTTTCGATTTATTTATGCTTTCTTTCAGGATCACATTTGTGAGGGCCCCAACTGATTTCGTCACTAACTGCTCAAGTCTAATAAATTGAATAAACAATATTGCACCAAAAGGACAAATAAATAATCAGCAGTGGATAAAATTGGTGATATGGAACGGATTAAGTGCTAAAAAATTTGCAATAAGAAATAGTTTCACAAGTGAGGATAAGCTTAAATTATTGTATAAAAATAGAATATTAGTTCTTTGAGTGACTCTTATAACTAAAACGCTACAATAATGTTGGTGGTTGCATTTTAGAATGGTTGGTCGACCTATTAGTGATTTTCCTTTTCGTATTTGATTATTGTCAAATACACAAATGTAACGTCACGCAAACACTTGCTAGCTTTTTACTATTCCTAGTTTTTATACTCAAGTGCAATCCAAAGTGGGTTGCCACTAACAATGGCTTTTGCGTCTCTCAATTATGAAATATTTTAGATTCCCTACCATAGTCATACATGTTTCTGCAAACCCGAAACTTCAAACATGGTAAGGGGCAGAAAATTTTAATAAAAAAAATACTAATCAGTATACTAGTCTTCAATCTAGATACCTCTCTATATGATTTAGAAGAAAGAGAAGAAAAAAAAAACTAATTAATTTAAAATTTGAATGAAAAACTTGAACGAAAATTTGAATTTTTTAAAGGTTAATTTTTTTCTTCAAATAAAAAATATATAAAAATATAATGGATAAAAAAATATTTTAACCTATGTCAAACTGAAAATGTCTTGAAGCTCCTTTAGGCATACTTGACAACTAAATTCATTTAAAGTCACAACAGTGTATGTGTGATTATAAAGTAATAACATAGAAAGGTATGTTGATGTGGAATTGAACATTATCTGTATCAAATACGAAGATTGAACTCGTGACTACACGAGTGTACACAAGCAACAAAACTGTTATGTCACTTAGTTTATTTTGTCATACTAAATGAACTGTTTGTTTGGAATAGTAGTTTTATGACTTGTTTGTAATCGTGTAATTATGGCTTTAAGTCTGAAAATTAACTTCTTTTTTTTTTTTGTACATTTCTTAAATGCAAGGTATGAAACCGCTTGCTGGTTTTTATAAATGTAATATTGACAGCTGCCACTTTTGCTGAGCAAGGTGAAGCTTAATGGTATCTTTCACTTTGGTTCCATTCTACAATAATAATAATAATAATAATAATAATTAGATATTTGGAAGAGAAATAAAAATTAAATTAATAAAAGAGAAAATTTGGATTACATTTCTATTTATTCGATTGTAAAGAAAAATAAAAAAATAATTATGTTAAATAACATTTAAGCTTTTGTAATACACTAAATTAAAAATATAAATCAAGATAATTTTGTCATTTCATAAAAAAAAAATCCTTTTCTTTCCATCTTGTCAAAATTGGTTATAAAATTTTCAGGTGTAAATCCTGCAATTTTCTTTCTTTCTTTACTAATGATTAATATGTGATCCATAGAAGCCATAGGAACGTAATGGGGGAAGGGAAAATATGATTTCATGAAAGGAACTTCTTGTATCAACTTCCGTCTTTGTGCGATTAACGAGCTATAAGTTTATCGCTGATTTTAAGTTTTAACAGCTTTTGACCATACAGCAAGATAGATAACATTTTTGGTAACTGATTATTTTAGAAAAATCATTTTTACAACATCATTGAAATTGTTTTCACTTTTTAATACAGGTTAATTTAAATACATATTAAATCTGTAATATAATAACAGAATTTTAATAAATAAATAGTTAGAGTATGATCGTATATTGTTCATATTTTTATTTTATTTTTGCATAAAATCAGATAGTTAAGTAAAGTTGAAAATAGCTTAGGTTCAATTAGACTTTACAAATTAACCTTGATAGGATGTTCGAAGTTAAGGCTTCAGCGGAATTATTTATTTGAAATAGGTTTTTTTTTTTTTACAGATGATATAGGTTATTTAAAAAGCTTAATCTAACCTAAAAGAACATTTGAATAAAGTTTGCCTTAGAGTGAAGCATTTGAAATAAATACAAAAAATTCGGCCTTTTAAATAAGCAAATTAAAAATTTTAAATAAAATAAAAAACAAATATTTTTTAAATACTTTATTAAAAATTAATAAAAATATATATATATATATAAACATATATAATATTACTATCATTATATCGTTTATATTGACATATATAAATTGACTTGTTAAACCCTATTTTTTAATGATTCAAAATATAAGTTTTAAATTAATAAGATTTAAGAAAAAAAAAACTTAGTAGCTAACCCGTTTAACTAATAAATTAATCTAATATAAATTAAGTCATAAGCTCCAAACAATACAAATAAGGTTCATCAATCGGGTGTTTTTTTTTTATATATTTGTGTAACTAGCGCCTAATGTTTAAACTTGTAAAAAATAGCCAGGTCCGTTTCTCAAGAGTCCAGCAGAACTTTTATGGCCCAATAAGCCGATAACGACATCTCAGCTTTTGACGAGAGAGAGCCAACGAATCAAAGTACCCCTTCATTTCACAAAAATAATTTGTAGCACTAAAAAAATAATTTATAGTTGGTTTCATACTTTTATTTCAAATAAATCAAGTGACATTCAATTTTAGAAATTTTTACCAAGGGACAAAAAAAAGTACAGTTCTATTTCTCTCTCTTTTAACTGTTTTTAATACGTAGTCAAATAATACAAATACTGACCTAACTTTAAAATAATGAAGAGATTAACCTAACTTTATTGATAATTTATATTTTTGTGGTTCATTTTTTTTATTTTTGTTTTTCAATTTAGAAAAAAAATTAATCAATTTTTTTAATTTTAAATACTAATGTAGATTATCACTCATAACTTTAAATTTTTATTTTTATTTTTTATTAATTTTAGAAACTATTTTAATTGATCACCAAATTTCATTAATCATTCACTCAAAATTAAAATTCAACTTTTGAATATATTTGAATAAAATAATTTTTTCATTTTTAAAATATAGCAAAATTTAATATAGAACATATATGAAATCATTGTAACACAAAATTAGACTTTACCTTAACTACTTACTCAATACAAAATACCAAAAATATTTACATAATATATTAGAATGAGTTAAGAAGTCGTTGTATTCAAATCATATTTAACTCGATTGTCAATAAAATGAAAAAAAATCATCATGATTACTTAACCCATTTTATTTAAGACCATATTAATCTTAATGGTAATTCTATAAAATTAGGGTTTGAAATTAGGTAAATTTTATATTTCAATAAAATATTCAAATTTTTAGATTTTATATAATTAAGGGATATTTTATCACATATATTCTAAAATAAGTTGTGCCTATTTTTTCATTTTAGTATTAGGAGAAATATTTTAACTTTATGTTAAATTTATTAAGTTTAAACGTTTTATAATATGTTCATAATTTTTAGAAAAAGTAATTTTAAAACATTACATGACATCAAACGCGCATACTCAATTAAAGATATTGTTTTTTTCCTCTTTTGTTTTTATTATTATTAGTTAGAAAAGTATAAAATAAGAATAGTGGTATAAACTTGACAAATCTCAATCCAATAATTGTTTCATATTTACATGAAAATCATGACTATGAAATAGTCAGAAATTGAAAGAGATACTTAACATTTATTTTTATGATATACTATCTTAATATTTTATTTTCTTTAATAAGATCATAATCTTTTTTAAGATTTGCACAGGATTTGTTTCTTGTTGGTTTTTTTTCATTTCCTATAAATAAAAACATACGTAAAAGATACATACAAATATATTTGAATGAATTAAACATTTTATCTTTTGTTAAATTTTTCATTTTGTTCTTGAGTCAACGAACTTTATATGTTGGTTATACCTGCAAATCACGATTAAGGTCATGCCTCTTTCATTACTTTGGTGTTGGGACAAGTCGTGATTAAGGTAAAGTTTTTATTTATATCCTTTTACATATTTTTAAGACGATCCATTAACTTAAATTCGTATCAAATAGTTATTCCCAGCGCATCAAGTAAAAATTAACAACATGAGAATAATGGGATAGTCATAGCTCATGATTGATCACATGAGAAAATTATGAATTTCCTTATGTTGGAAGACTAGAGCTCTTGGATTTGTTGATGAGTCCTAAATATTATTTTAAAACTATAGTAAAAGATAATAATGTAATTTGCCAACAACTTTTTGGGCTATTAAAAGTTGTAATTTTAAGGCTTTTTGTTAATGGCGCCATGTGTTTCTCTAAGTATATATCTTTATTTTATTTTTGACAAAAACATATTTTATAAAAATATTTTTTTGTTATTCACCACACAAAATAATAATGCATTTCTTTTGTATTGAACAATGTGAGATTTCAACACAAAATGAAAATATGTTTCTAGTTTGTATTGTGAACTTATCAATACAAGTGCAAAATAAGTTCAACAAAGCATGAAACAATATAAAATACAACACAACGAAACAAAATGGTGACAATCACAAGACTCGTGCGTGTATAATTTTTGTCATGTTTGAGTCACACTAGTGATTGTATAATAATTGAAGTTGGTTAATGGCTTTAGTTGATGCAAATTTGTCATGATATGGTTGATGGATCTTTTGTTAACACAAAGAGTTTATGATCTTGTCATTGGGTCTAATCAATGTATAACGTAATTCAATTAACATAAGACAATGATATTAGACAAATACGGAGAACATATATGTTACATATTTATTGTCTTTGAGTTATAGAGATTTGTATTCAACATTATCGTGACTTATGAATATAAGTTATTAATAAACAATGTCAACCACCAGAGGTGATTAGGTAATAGGTTTGGTTGATTTTAGACTAAAAAAAGTATAATTTAAACGAATCAAACACAGTAAATATATAAATTAATTCCAATCATATTGTATTTTTGGGTTGTTTGATTTTACATTAGGCAAGTTGTGAATAACTCTAGGTGGGTTTACTTGAATTTCAATAAAAGAAAAAAACTTCATATTTATTGGATAAAAAATAAGAAGAAGAATTGAGATAAAAAAAATTATAAAAAAAAAAGACTTCATATTTCGATAATAAAAAGTTTTTGTGATAACTTAGGTGATGTAATTTTGTGTTTTGCAATTATTTCCATAATTTTATCTCATTCTTATTTTTTTTTTCACAATAATGTCAATTTTACATGCTTTTTATTAACATTTTTTATTAATTTTCTTTAATTCTCACATATACTATTCATTGTAAACAATCTTATTTAAGATATAATCAGACAATAAATATAAATATTTTACTTAATAAAATTTAAACTTTGATTCACCATATTCTGTGAATTTTTTGCTAGACTCAGCTTCTTGTATTATATTTTTATTATTTAAAATCAAATAATTAGTACTATATTTTACATGGTTGATTAGTTTGAGAGGTAATAGGCTATTCTACAATTAAGAAAACATAATTATTTTTCATTTTGACATACACGTATAAAAACTGTTCAAAATTAAAAAATAAAAGAATAAATTTTGTGGTCTAATTTATAATATAAAAGAACATTATTGTACAAAAAATCACCACAAATAATTTTAAAAAAATTCTAAGATACTTGGTCCATACACAAGGTTAAATATTCCCTTATAAATTAAAACAAAACAAAAAAAGTCTTGGTGCGTACTGCGTGAGTCCCGTTTTAATCGATGAATTTAATAAATAATTGATATTTGAAATTCAACAACCTCTCCTACTCTGTTTGGTTAGTCAATCCTAGTTAAGTAACCATGGTTGGAGAAGATAATCACAGGAACAAAAATGGGTACGATTACACGCGTGAGAAGTTTCGCACGAGTGCCGAATTCTTATTTATTTATTTTAAAACAAGAAACGGCATTAATGGTTCAAGATTTAAAACTTGACTTTCCGGTGAAGACCGGGTAATTAATGAAAATCATTCTATGGGAGCCCAAAAACAAAAGCATTTTAAAATAAACTAAACCCACACTTGTCCTTACCTGCCTCGTCGGGCAGCCCGTAACGCAGCATTTCCCGTGTTGTGACACTGACCGAACTGCCCGATTCTTGGCTGAGAAATTACGAGCATTCGGTCTCCAGTAGCTGTGTTTCCTTCTCTCTCTCTCTTTCTCACTTACCTCTGATATTTCTATATTTTGGTGCTCCGTGTCTCTACGATCAGGATCCAACGGTCCAAAATGTTCGGGGCTTGTGCTGCTTGTTTTCCCAGGTTTTAGAGCTCCAAACCTTGAGATCCAGGTCATTCGTCTCCAGATCTTCCTTCCTGGTAAGCTCTTTCAACCTTTTCCTTCTTCAATTCTCGCCTAATTCCACTTTTTCTCTTCGCACCGTACTTTTTTAACGCTACTTTCACCTTTCTCTTCTCTTCTTTCACGATCTAATGTCCTAGTTGCTGCTTCACCAAGTTCTTACCTCAAAAACTCTCCTCCTCTTACCCCCCCGAGCTCGCTCTCTAGTTCGCGTTTCACGTTTAACCAAAATTTTTCTTTCTCTTACGCTTTCTTATTTTTATGTGAAACCAGCGTTTTGAATTATGCTTCCCTTGGTTGTCTTCTCGACTTGTTTTTCTCGGTGGTTTTTTAAGGATAATTATTATTATTATTTTTAACAAAATAAAATAATTATTAGTGTCATAGTTTATGGTACTTTGGGAAACAAGATCAGCTACTGTCATGATTTTGCAGGAGATCTAAATATGGTGATATCATTTAGTTTTTGTTTTTATTTTTTGTAATATTTGTTATTATTATTTATTATTTACAGGATAACGTTTTCGGGTTCGAGAAGGCACTTGTTTGTTTGTCGTACGAAATGGAGACTAAACAGAGTTCGGTGACGGTTACGCTCAGTTACGGCGCGTTGACGTGCGCCGCGGAAGTTCTGGCGACTTTGCTAGCTTCTGCTGTCGTCAAAGCCACGCTTTTAGCCCCGGTTAGTCACTCTCTTTACCTTCGCCCCTCTAAAACCTAATTTTTTTTAAGTCTAAAAAAAGTCTAAAAGCTAGAGAGTTAAAAGCTTTTACTAGCCTCAACATCGACAAGATCTAACGTTATCTATATCTGTTTTGAAAGCAATTTGTGTTATCTCTCGAGTTCAGTTTTTATGGTCTAAGCAATTATGGGAATTTTTTTTTGGTCTTTGTCAATATGCGCCTATTCTACATGCTAATATGCGCATGTAGGATGATGAATCACCGAGTCTTGGGATATTTTTTTAGGTAACCGATGCGATGTAACCTTATCCTTGCTCGTACTAGGCCCCGGCTTCCGTGCGCCGGTGATTTTTAACCTTTTGAGTTTGGCGTTTGCTAACGTACGCACTTATTATTATTATTATTTTACTTTTTAGCTTTTATTTTCACAAGGCAAAGAGAAAATAAAATAAATCTTAACAAGATTTGGTGTTCGTATCGTTTTTATTCGTTTCCCCTTGCGGAACTGAGTGGAAGATATGAATTGCGGTTGAGGGATTAGTTTAGTTCCGAATTTTTACCAGGTGGGGCCCGGTTCAGAATATGAATTATAAAATATCTTTTTGTCGTGTCTGAGGGTGTAAAAGTTATAAGTCAAGGAAAGGGAGGGGAAGCGGATTCGTATGGATTATTCGCTTGGATATGCCGTTGAGCGTAAAGCACGCTTCAGGAACGCGTGTCGTTTTTGTGCTGCTGCTTCCTGGCATCTTGGGTGGGAAAAAAGGCGGAATCTTATACGATGGGACATAATTGTAGTATCCACTGTCTTAACTGTAAACAGTGTCAGTCACTTGTGTTTATGTAACGCATTATAATATTATAAAAAATTATTACGAGGAATATTTAGTACTGTCGTATTTAACACGAATATTACTAGTATAATTAAGTATATATATATATCTTTTTCAATAGTGGTATTTACATTTTTTTTTTTATATAATTAATAAGTTATATTATGTTTATACTAAGCACAAAAAACAAATATTGACGTATGAAAAGAATGTGCGAACGTATTTCTGTATAATTCGTTATAATCAAGAAAACTGGTTATTGTTATTCGTAGCAGTACGGTTTAACTGCTACAAAAACGCTGTCTCCTAAAGGGATTTTATCATTTTGAATTAAATTACGTTAATAACTAATACTGCATACAAAGTCCATTATCTATTTTAAATTATATTTTCAGTCCCAAAAGTTTTTTCATTTTTGAGGGAAAAAGTGAAATTCAGTTTGTTCATAAATTTTAATTTTAGTAAACCTTTCAAAGTAAACTAATAGCTTGATGTAATTTATGAGGGAGTTTAAATATATATATTGTAGAAAAAGAGAGGAGAGAGAAAGGTAACATGGCGAATATTTATTTATAATATATAATAACAGGATAATTTGAGGTTGGTGGGATTTGTGTGCCTATAACTTATGCTTTATATTAAGAAATAATAAATTTGGTTAATTGTTCGGCTGATATTAGAAATTTCAACTTGTTTTGTTCACTACATAAAAAAATTAAATCTAAAATGAGATACATTCTTGCATATGTGATGAAGATTTGCATTTCATTAAATTGATGGCATGGAGGATGTCATTATTCTTTAAAGAGAAGTTCGCTGAGGGTCTCGAAGCCTTTTAACAACAATTTTGAATCCTGACTTTTTAATCTCAGACTCCTGATCAAAATTAATTTCGTCATTTATACTAAATTCAAACTCGGAACTTTTGTCAATGAGTTACCAAACTCTCATGACTTAGACTTTTGAAGTCTGAGTATTGATTAGCAAAAATACATAATTTGCAACTCAATTTGAAACCCCCGAAGAAATACACCTAAATGTACTTTTTTTTTTTTTTTTTTTAACTTTTAGTGTTAAAATTAAACATTTGTTTTCCCCTTTCTATGTCTCAATTTGGGTGCTTGGATTAGTATTATCTCCTCGATTCATTTGTCTTAACCAAATGAATGCAGGATCTCTACTGGCTGTTATTGACCAACACGCCTACAACCAAAGGAGAGAGCAAAACTCAGAGTCAAGACAAGCAACGTGATGCAGAGGGAGAAGATGGGAATGAGGATGACGGCGATGACGAGGACGATGCAGATGGTGGATATGGAGAGGGCGAAGAGTTGTCATCTGAAGATGGAGGTGGATATAGCAACAATTCCAACAACAAGAGCAACAGAAAGAAGGCACCAGAAGGTGGCGCAGGTGGGGCAGAAGAGAATGGAGAAGATGATGAAGATGAAGATGGTGATGATCAAGATGAAGACGATGATGAAGACGATGACGACGAGGACGAGGACGATGAGGGAGGTGAAGAAGAGGATGAAGATGGCGGTGAAGATGAGGATCATGAAGAGGATGAGGATGAGGAAGACGAGGAAGCATTGCAGCCCCCAAAGAAAAGAAAGAAGTGAATTTTTTAGCTTAGCCAAGCCTCCTGTTTGTATTGTGTACGAATTTGGCTTCTAACTTGCATGCTTTTACTTTTTTGGGTACTAAACTTCCATGTTCTTATTTAGTTTATAAGGAGGCTTATGTAGGACATGTTTTAATTGATATCTATGTTTACCATTGTGTCATTAGAATGCTACATTATTGAACAGACAATGCTAAATTTAAGAGAGAAAAAAAAAAAACTATGATGTTAGTTTTGACTTGACTCTATTGACGATAATCTACTATTAGACGGGTTAAAAAGAGGTAGTATGTCTAAAATGCAAGTATCCTTTATTTCTAGCTATTGGCAGTTCTTCCTAAATTCTTGAAATTTCTAGCCTAACAAGACATGGCTTTGCAAGATCTATTTTTATGAGCTTGTTAAGAGCTTTGTTTATTCGGGCATCACTGCCAAGTCTTGTAGTAAATGAAGTAGGTTCGCGCACCCATATTATTTATTTATCACCTTACAGGTCCTGTTTTACGATCTAGGGGCTGCTGCGCTTTGTGCTTTTTGGGCCCCTAACCTGATACATCATCTTACTTGCATGGGATTACAACCGCATCCTAATATCTAACAATAATAAGCTTCTTTAACATATATTAAACTGCGGGTTAAATATAATTTTAATTTTTAGAAAATTGCTTTAATTTGATTTTAATTTTTTTAAAAATATATTTTCATCTCCAAAATTTTAAAAACAGTAAAATTTAGTCTTTTTTTTTTTTTTTTTTTTTACTTTGTTAAAAATTATTTGTGTTAAAAGTGCTGTTAAAATGTATTCAATCAATATCTTTGAATTCTGTTAAGGACGTGAATTTTATTCTGTTGTTATTGTAAGTTTGACTATTTTAAAAATTATACAGACCAAAATCATATTTAACTTATAATATATATCTTATATTAGGTTAAAGATTATTTGTATTTATTATGCATTAAAATATTAGGTTAAAAACTGTACATATATTTATTTTTATTAAATAATTTTTTATCTATTATTAGTACTAATAACATTATTAATAAATTAATATGAATAATATTATTAGTATTTTTAATATATTAATAGATAAATTAATAATTAAACAAATATAAATATATTAGGAAGAGGTTAATTAAAAATATGAGATAAATATTGAACATTCAATTTGTATATTTTAGTTACTAAAATTTACATATTTATATCATATCTAATATATTTATATTTCTATAGAAATTTATTAACATATGCTAATTTATTTATATTAGTGGACTTTGAGGGTGGCAGTTCAAACCTCATTCATATTGACAAGAATATGTTATTAATTTAAATTTATAAATATTATTTTTTAAAATTATTAATATTTAAATAAATATATACTAATTTATATAATATTAATACTGATAATTTAATTGTAAATAAAATACTTCTATAATATATATATATATATATATGCAATTCTAGACTCTTGGTTAAAATTCCTAGCCTAATTGTTCTGGTTTTGTTAGTGTAATTTACGGGAGAAGATTATATTATAATGAGACAAAAATTGGTTACAATAAAGATTAAATGTACAATTGAGCGGTGCTAATGTGTAAGGATTAAAAAAATTAAAAATTATAAGAATTTTTAAAAATGTTTTTAATCATAGAAACTGAACTAATTAAAAACTGAATAAAATTGTAGAAAGTTACAGAAAACAGAAATGAATAACTATACCAGAATAACTTTTTGCTCTAATCGCAGTAGGTTTAGGTTTACTGAATTAGTCTCGTGGTCGTAGTTAGAAGGCGAAGAAGTCAAAGTAAATGGTCAACGAAAAATTCTAGTTCTAGAATCATACTTTCATTTCAGTGTTGAAGATGGTGTGAAATGGAGGGACGGCGCATCGTGTTGCGTGTGCTTGGGGCTAACGGAACGGAGACGGAAGCGTGAAGTCCGTAACCGTTAGCTGCCGTTTGTTTCGTTGTCTGCTTCGAAGCATGCAACAGGGTTTGCTCGGGTTACCCCAGACACGCACAACCATAGTTTCATTTATTCTGTTTACTTTCACATTTTCTTTTTCGTAATTAATTATTACTTCTCTCGTTCAATTTTATATACTCCTAATATTTTAGAAAAAAATATTCTAAATTAATTCTTTTTATAAAAAATTACATAATATTTATATGAAATCTAAAATATTAATTATTTTTATTAGTACTGTATTAAAACATTTAACGTTATATTTTTTCTATTTTTATTTATATAACTCAACTAATTAATTAATATTAATAGATGTGTTTTAAATTTATTTTTTTAATTATTTTTATTATTTATATTTTTTAATTATTTGTCAATATAATTAACTAGGACATTCTAATTTTAAAATAATTAATATTATCTCTAATCTTTATTGAATAACATTAAAATTAAAACTGTAGTTTTGATTTTTTTTTATATATAAGATTTAGTTTAAAAAATCTATAATATTAATTTAAAATAAATTTAAATTTTTAATGAATTAAATTAAATTTTTTAATATTGATAAATTAATTAATTAAATTTGAAGAATTGAAAGAAGTGGAAAAAAATTATAAATTAAATTTGATACAAATAACAAACATTATTTAATTGCCAACTTGACCCTCTTAAGGGCTGATAATTGAGTGTTGTGCCACATTTATGGGGCCCACATGTATCATGATATTGATGAAATAATAGGCGTGCTGCACGGGCTGGCCTAACTAGACAAATCCTATAAATCCAACTCGAATCAATTTTTTAAAAAATATTTATTTATTTTGGACAGAAAAAATGTACTAGATTCATTCAGTGAATTATGTTATATTAAACTATATTCCATATTGACATACATTGGAGGAATGAGACTGTGTTTCAATCCCTTACTTAAGGTTTTTAATGCCATTTATATAGATGAAAAAATTTATTGATATATTTTTTTTAATTTTTTTTTATCGAAAGGCAAGAACAGTGTTGGTGTATATTTTTGAAAATTAGAAAATTAGTTAAAAATAAAAAATAACATAAAATATTTATATAATTTTATAAGATTTTAAGAGTATTTGATGTAATTTACTGTAAAAAGAATATATATATATACAATTCAATGATCTTACTTAAATTTGGTCGAGCTACATTAAATTGAATTAGTTAAAAAGTTATGAAAACTTACCAAATTCAACTCAATTAATTAGATTAGGTAAGTTTTTTTTTCTTCCAATTTAATGTTTGTATAGCGGTAAATACTAAAGGTCACTATTAGTTATTATCATAAAACTCTAATAGAAGTTATAATGGTATTTTGGTGATCGAAGGAAAAAAAGAGAAGGAAGGAGAAAGAAGTTGTTGATTTGAATCTGTCTCACTAATAAAAAAATAATAATAAAATAATAATTAATATTTGTTGATAAAAAAAATATAAAACTCTAATGTTGATTGAAAATTACATTAAAAACATTTAAATTAATAAGAAATTTTATCTTTCAAGTAAATAAATATATATAAGAAAGGACTAGTTTGTATTAATATAAGATAATATTTTTGTATCCCTTATATAAGATAAATTTATTTTTACACTTTTAATAAAGTTTTATTACATTTTTAAAAAAATTTATCATTAGATTAAATTGTTCTTGTTATATAAATTATATTTATAAAATTTTTGATTAATTTAAAATCATTAATTGTTAATATTCTTTAAAATTAACATAGTATGTATTTTTAAATATGTAGAAAAAAAATTATTATATAAAAATACATAAAATTATCTAGTTGTTACTCTTTAAAATCATTTAATGAATTTTATTTGAAAAATTATTTGTGTACATTCATGTGTTAAGATGCACTTGGAGAGAGAATTTTTTTTTAAAAAAAAACAATAGATGAAACAAGAGATGTAATGTAACAAAAACAAAATATAAATAGAGATTAGTTTAACTTGTAAGGTTCAAACTTATATATTATAAAAATGTGAATTTGAATTTTGTCATTATTGTAAAGATCTTGTTGGTGAGTATTTTATAATCAATTTTTGAATCTTGAGACTTATCTTAATCTTGGTGAGTTTCTAATCCTAATTCACTTAAAAAAAATTTCGTAAAAAAATATTAAATTTTTATATTTTTTGCATTCTATAATCATGAATACACATAAAAATAAATATTATTAATTATTTTTATCTAATTTTTTTATCAACTAATAAATCAAGCATTATTTGATGGAAGGTTCCTTGACAACATCACATGTAGTTATCTAGCTAGCTAAGTGAGAAATGGGAAACATGGGAAAGAATTTTGGAGGTAGAATATTTAGTAGGGATAAATCCTACCTTTTGGTGAATTAAGTATAATATACTCATGCATATGTATTTGACCTCTTGATGTTTAACACCACCCGATGCGTATATACTCATCACCAAAAACCTTAGGGAGAGATAATTGGGAGCCTCCCTCTCTTGCACAATAATCAATATAAATATATAAACAAATATAAAGACACTTGGCTATCATTCTTTGGGCGTTTGGGATGGATACTGCTTTCCAATTATGGTCACACGTCAACAATTATCAAGGTAATTGAGTTAATTATAGGCTTCTCCCAACTAGGGTTACAAGTCTAGCCATTGAGATATCCATACTATAATCCATTCCCTTTAGACTTTCTTGAGTTTTTACCTATGTTTCGCAGTGTACCAAATCATAGTTATGCACATGATGTATAAGACTAACTATACAAAAAATTTGACAAAGCCTTTTCTATTTTTGGTACATTTTTTCATACCTCTCACTATGGAAACAAAATTCATAATTATTTAATTTGGTCATCAATATAGTCCATCAAAATATTATATCATCTTTATTTTCATCATCTCCATTATTTCTAATTCAATTCCATAAATTAAATAATATCAAATATTCATTATGGCTTACTTTTTCATGATATAATTAAATCATAACTAAAGTTCACATCTAATATATATTCAATATGTATCCATCATTATAAAACTTTTTTAAGTATTATATGTTATCAAGCACATGATGGTAGAAGGACATAGTCCCATATAGTCACCAATTTCAATCTTCCTTTTTACTAATTCTCTCTTCAATCCTTGTTTAGAACAATGTACATATGATCATTATTGAATCAAGCATTACTATATACAATCATCAATCAACATCATAGGCTAAAAAAAACTATAACAATTTCTCTACAAGAAAATATCATACAAAATAATAAAATTTAAGGATTCACATTACTAACTATTAGTTGTCAAAAATTTTTTATGGTATCCCAAGTCATAAATCATGTCTTCAAATGGATTTCCTAATTTTCAATCAATTCGTTTAGCTAATGTTATAAATAAATAAATAAATTTCATCTAATTATTGTTTCTAATTAATCATATTTAAACTAAGTGAACATGTAGAGATGAGAATATTGGTTGAAGAACTTATGAGGTTAAAAATACTAAGTTTAGAACCTGTAGAGTTAAAAAATATTATCCTAGAGAGGTGAAAATACTCAAATAAAGACCTAAATAGGTGAGCATACTTTGAACATACCTGTAGCGATGAAAAATACTAACTTGGAAAGATGAGAATACTTGGTACAAACCTGCAAAGATGATATTATTAAATTTAAAAACAGTTTGCAAAAACTTGAGAAGAATACTGTAAAAGTAGAATAAGGTTTAAGGAGAAAGAATATCTTTGTACGTAATTAGTGTGTTTTGTTAGTAAAAAATCTTATAGGTTGTATGAATTAGATGTAACCAAGTTTATAAGTGACCCAACATAAATTTATTATATGTTTTATCCTTTTCGTCTTTCTAATATTTATTCATTATTTGTTTGATTTATTCCTCTTAGACATACTTATAAAATAGTATACTTAATTAAAATTTTAAAATACTTCTAAACTTTAGAAGAAATATATTTAATTGTAGAAAAATTAAAAAACTAGATTCTAAAATATATTAAAACTTAAGTTTTTGCAAATTGATTCTTGAGAATAATTTTTCACAGTAAAAGTATTTTTTTAAAAAATATCATAACTTTCTCTTTGTACACAAAAAATGATTAATTGTCAAGAGTGTTACTATTCAACCCATTCTAACCAATCTCTAATCCACTTGACAAGAGAAATTACAAAATTTCTTCCCCCTTACCTTCAATGATGCATAAAAAATGGAGAAGGGAAGAAAATGAACTTAATGAAACATAATTTTTTTTACTATGTACCCAATATATATATATATATATATATATAATTTATTTTTTTTT
>JAMLFT010005711.1:0-17151 GCA_026544285.1 Pachyrhizus erosus
TATAAATTAATTTTAACTTATAAAAAATTCATTTTATTTTTGTCTTTTCTTAGAAGAACTTTTAAATAAACTTACTCAAATAAACTCATGGTATTTTATTATTAGGTTGACATTAGATGACAATGTCAACCTGTTACAAATAAGCCACCAAAAGCAAAGTGACAGTTTAAGAAAAGCGGCAAAATGGAAAGTGAAAGGAAAAGCAAGAGCAAATAATCAATGTTGTCAAAACAATTCAAGGTGCATTTAAGTCAAGAATAAGTGTTTTTGTTCTATGCTCTGCTAACAAAATTTAAAGCATAAAATTTGAAGTTCTGTTGCACGTGTTGAAACTTAAAATGCACAATAGGTGATTCTTTCATTGTGCATTCTTTTTCTTCTGTCTTTTTTTCTTTTTGGTTCTTTCTAATATAAATTTCAGGTCAATTTCAATTTCTTCTGATGAGCACTGCAAAATACCAGGAATACCCTAATATCAGTTAGTATGATTTCTCATGACAAGCACTACAAGAGTTTGAAGGAGGTGTGCAAATTATAACCATGCTGAACAAAAATAGACAACACATACAGATCTAAATGGTCCTCTCTATGTGATAAAACATCAGGAACTATACAAAGTTAATTACAGTTAATATTATTGTGTGAAAGTTAACTCGGTATGGCTTGTTTCACCTAGTCCACAGTCAAGTTTAACAATATTCTATAATCCAGTATAAGACTTTATTTGTTCTATGGGAAAGTAGCACGTCACTGGGGCTCCACAGCCTGCACATTTGTGTAAGAGTAAGAGTAGCTCTCAACATTGGAGTTTCCCTCTCTGAACTTTGTCCAGGAAACCCTCCACGTTTTAAGCAAACTTTGCCTGCATGCAGATCACAGAAATCAGATGACATCAAGATAACTGATATTGCAACTGTAAATTAGTTTCCGATAAACAACAGAAAATGAAATAAAGAACTACAAGTTCTCCACTAATGCTACAATCAAGGGTGAATATGTGAGCTAAGAGAGTAAAAATTTAAGTTGATCCAAATGTGATAAAAGAACTCAAGTGCTCATAATCAAAATATATATCATATAGTCAGACAGAGAAGCAGAAAAAATCATCATTCATCAACAACTAGGTTCCCTTTCTTAAAGTTTATTAATGTTTCTTTTCTTTTTCCAAGCTCCGTGGACATCCCAATAGCCAAGGCTGAGACATTTTAATAGAGTACATGGGACCTATGCCTAATTGGAATTCATTGTATGCTAACTACATCTTGCATTCCCACAATTAGAGGCTGTTTTCTTACACACAGTTCAAATTCAAAAATAATTAAATATGTTAATTATAGGCAGTTTTAATATTGCAGTCTTGCAGACATGCATATACCTCTCAGGTTCAACACTCCTCTTAGCGAGCATGAATGTTAAGAAGACAGGAACCATTGCTGCAAGCAGATGCTTGAGTGTGTGACCACTGACGATATGATGCGTCCATTCATAAATCACCTCATCGGTAGCTTCTAGCACCTTAGCTAGAAGGTAAGATCCTAAACAGAAATTATTGTAATATAGGCATGGCTGGTGTTTATAACTAACGTTGAGAGGAAATTGTACCATAATATAAATCCAAACCTGCAGCCCAGAGCCAATATGTTGAATGTGTGTACATTGGAGGCAACAAAATAGTCATCAGAGGAATGGCAATGCATGGCAAAAATTGGACCAGTGCATATGGACGAAGGTCATCAAAGAACCTGGGGTAAATGGTAGAAAAGAGCAATTATTTCAAGAGTTAAAAGTTAAGCTAACTAACTCAATCGAATGCTTGAGTACTTAACAGTTAACCTCAAATGGAAATCACAAAAAGGAATAATGACATTGAAAATGACTGATCTAAGTTATGGCAATCTGAAATATTCCATAATTTTATCATACCTCACAATGAATCATGTAAATAGTATTCATGGTTAGTTTTATGTTTTATATACATGAAGACCAGCTGCCTTAACTTAAAGTGATAAAAGATGGAATTCTGTCAAACAAAAGGTGAAATGAAATAAACAGTGGACTTGCCTCCAATACACAATGCTTATTATACCCGCCAAAACTAGAAGTATAATTGAAACCGATCCCTTCCTCTCATCAATCCGCTCAATGATGAATATAGCCATGATTGATGTAAAAGCAACAGTCATCTGCAATGACAACGAGTTTGGGAATAAAAGGGAAGAAAGCAAAAAATACGGGAAAGGGAAAGGATTTGTACAATAAATAAGTAAATGAACTCACGGGCAACCGATCCCACACAAGGCGAGCATCATCTGGCTTGAGATGATAATATGAAGATCCAACTGCAACTGCAGCCACACCAACATAGAAGCAAGTCCAACCCCATAGTTCACCTTGCAAGCTTTTGGAACACGTATTGTGTCAACAAAACAAAATTTTGCAACTGTGACGGAAAACACAATACAGTACCTTAGCCTAAAGTAATTTCCGTGATGACAGAGTACAAATCCAACGAGGCCAATAACCAGAAAGGGGAAATTCGATATGACGTTGAGTGCGTTAGGAATACCTGAAAATCAATAGCCAAGACTTGAATAAAAATAAAAAAATCCATAAAAATAGAAAGGGATTACCGAAGAAGTTGCGGTGGTCGGCGAAATTATGGTAGTCTTGTGACTGAGGAATGGCTGGGGTGATGATCATGAGTACAAGGAAGCAGAGAAGTGCAACTAGACATGCATAAACGCTGCGTTTTGTCATCTTTTTCGGCGTTAGCGTTAGCGTTAGCGTCAGCAATGCCTGTTTAGTTATGTTATCAATGGGTAAAAAAAAGTCGTTTCGTGTGCATTCCCTTTGCCCTTTGCGTTTCGTTTACTCTTTCGCCTCACCGTCCATTCAAATAATCAAATTCCATATCTATACCATTACTTTCAAATTTTAATAACACTTTTTTTATCTTCCCCTTTGGATCCTAAAATAACTACTCAATTACATGATTAGTATTGTTTTATTTTTATTTTCAAAATTTTTACAGAGACATAAAGTGCCTCTTTTAACATGATATTAAGAAAATAATATGACAATTAATATTTAATAATATTTACATTAAATCACAATTTATGTCTTCTACAATATCTACTATTACAACTACTCTTATGCATATAAATATGTGTTGGTCCAATTATTACTTAGGATTATTTATTATAACATATTCAACTTCCCAACATCTCACAAAATACATGTCCACATATAAGAATTGACATTTTAGGTTTAGTCTAAACTATAATCTCTTCTATATCATATACATATATCAATAATTTATCAATACATTCTCATTATTTAATTATAACCATTTAAAAATACTTTATAAAAATATTGTAAAAAAAATTCGCTAAGTGAAATTGATGCAATAAAAATTTTATTTGTCAAAGGGTAAATTCGTTAAACAAAAATTGCAATTTATTTAGTAAATTTGAAATTCGTCCAAAATATTTATCTAAAAAATTCAAATTTTAACCCAACAAATATAAATTTTAGACCAATGAATTTGTGATTAAAAAAACACCCTTATTTTTTTTGTTGCAAATTCACCCAAAAAAATTTATATGCACTTAATGATATGCGTAAAGCTAGTATGCAAATTGGTTCAATCTCTTCTTCAAGTTTTAAAATTTTGAACATCCAATTCATCCTTTAAGCAATTATAAAATATTTTTTCATTGATCCCAACACATCGATAACATCGAAACAAAACTCAAGTTAAAATTTTTTCATCAATAAATTTAAAACTCCATTTTATACTAAAAAATTCTTAGTTACCTATTTTTAATATAATCAAAATATATTTTAGAAAAATAAATTTTAGTTAGAAATTTATTTTTGCTATTAAAATATTTTAGTTTAGTTCAGTTAAAATTTATAATATTTAACTTGAGAGAAATATTAATCAAGAGATGAGATGAGGAGGATAACTTTTGTCATCAAACTACCAGGCTATTGGTGAGAGACATTAGGAATGAATTGTGTATGTGTTATACTTAAGCAAAATAAAATTAAAGGAGAAAATAGGAGACACAAAAAGGTTTCAAACCCAAAATAAAGAGGAAAAGGGAGGAGTGCTAGAACCAATAAGGTTGGAATCCCATCTACAACAAATAAACTAAGTAAAACACACACTAAGGTTGCATTTTGAGAAAATTAGAAAATGAAAAAATCTAAAAAGACCTTAGAGAGGACTCAAAGGGAGGGACCTGGTAGTTTGCACTCAGCGTCTTAATCGTTGAACTAGAGTACGTTCGATGATATTTTACCCTTTTTAATTATATTTGATAAATGCTAAAAACGGTTAAGCCCTTAATTCTGCACTTACCAGCTTTTCACCATAGCCTGTGTCCTACCTTGCGAAAACCACCATTGCCTATACTCAACCAATAAAATAAACATGGTATTGGACAGAGAGACATTATAAAATGGACACACATTATGGGAATAGGACAAAAGAAAAATCAAAATCTAAACCAACAAATCCTTCCCGTATTGCACCTATTCTCCTTAATTGTTGTAGGGACCTGTTAGAAACTTGTCTGAGATTCTTTCCACCAAAAATTAGAAGGAACTAAAGGCTAAATAGTGAAATTGTTGCTTCGCTAGAGCTTGCTAGACTTGTCATTGAAAAAATCAAATAGAGGTAAGATAAGTCATTTATTCTTCGTTTTAATTCTATATAATTATTCCTAATGATATTTCATACCTTACTAAACTATAAATTAGTCAAATTAGGATCAAAATAAGTGAAATCGATGTGGCAATTTCTCAGGATCATCACAGGCTACGAGCCTGTGTTTTCGTTGATTTTGGATCAAAGTTTGAATATTAACCTAGTCTAAAGGTAGAGAAGTTAGTGATTAACTTTAATATTGAAAATTACTTAGTAATAAGGCGAAATCAAATTCTACAAAGAACTCGAAAATTTAATTTTTGAAAAATTGTAAACTGTGAGTGTTGAAGGAATTATGGAAAAGGAGATGACTAAGAAAGTTTAGGAGAAAATGTAAAACGATTAGAAACAGAAGGAGAGGCAAAAGGAGGAGTCTAAAAGTAAGAACAGAGAGGAAGGAGAAGGAGGAGAGTAAGCTAGAGAAAGAAGACAAAGGAAGTTGTATATTTTTTCAAAGACAATTGTATACTTTTTCTAAGGAAACTGTATACTTTTTTTAAGGAAGTTGTATATTTTTTATAAAACAATTGTATATTTTTTCTAAAGAAGTTATATACTTTTTCAAAGACAATTGTATATTTTTTTCAAAGGAAGTTGTACATTTTCTTCTTTAATAATTTAACTAAGTAGTATTTAAAAATAAATTATAAGTTAAAATCTTTTCTTGAATAATACATAAATTTTTAATTTTTGATTTATTAAACTAAAACTAGGAGAGTGAATAGAGAAATAAAAAGTTATGAAAGAAAAATATGAGAAATAAAAAAGTAGTAAATGAGATAAGAATAATAGTTTTTGAAAAGGACGGTTTTGCCCTTGTATTATTTTTTTTATTAATCTTAACATATGAATATTTTTCTTAATTAAATTATAACAGTAATTAGTTAAATAGGATAAAATAAGATAGGAATATGAAAAAATATGATATGAGAAAATAAATAAATAAATAATAGTACAAGGTTATTGAAAAAAACTATTGTATCTTTTTCTTATTATCTTAAATTGTGATTATGATATATTGTTTTGGAATTTTGTTTAGTTTTGGATTGAATATTCCTATATTATATGTTGATGATTTATTTTCTCTACTAAAAGTAAGGAAATTGTATGTTGTTATAACTGTCTCAAAATTGACAGTCAAATGTTACAAACAATCTCAAGATAAATGATGAACTGGAAATTTACCAAGACAAAAATTGAATGAACCAGGGGTTTGACATTTGAAAGCGAAAATGAAATAGAGTTATTGCAAGGCTACATTAATGAAATGAAATTCAATACCGATAAAGTTTGATGACCAAAGAAAGAGAGAGTATAATGTGTCAGAATCCCTAATATGTGAGACATAAGAATGAAGATTGCATAGGTTGACCATAGAAGGTATCTAAGAAATGTATGCAGACTCTAGTGAGTCCTTAGGGGTATATAAGGTGTCAAGTTGTGAATTACTCAAAGTAAAGAGGGTATCATATAACTGGCTCGGCGTCTCCGATAAAGTAGAAGATTACCAATATTTGGTTGAGAGTATCATGGACCCAATACCAAGCAGGATATGTACTCTCAATCATTAATCCAAAATGCAAATTAAGACCATTATTGACACGCTCGTGTAAATCCTCCTAAAACTAGTAGCATTGAAAGCTACAAAGGACCCCAATGCATAAAATCCATAATTAGGCACATTATAATGAGATGATAGTTTACGATAACAAGAGATGATGTACACTTGTATGTGTTTGCTTAAAGATAGATGATTCACTTTTACAACTCCCACATTTCAGATACAGATGGCGGACGAGTTCAAACTCCTATTCCACTTTATGATAATATCCTTAGAGGGTCGATTGACTTATGACTTGACTACTGGAAAAGATACTTTCATGAGTTATGTTAGATTTGCATTTAGACCTCTAAACATTATAGTTTCATGACAGTTCTATCACATATATTTTCCAGAGGTACTATCTCAGACCTAACTACTTAGATGTACGAAGATACCACCAGACATTCCAGCAGCTCCTAGACACGCTCAACCACCTCTATGTCAAAATTCATCTACGGGTTCAGTTCTAACAAAAATAGAGGAATACTCAAAAGAAGAAGATCCCTTTGAAAGTTTCGACTAGGAAATCAAAGAAAGAATAAATATAGTTGTTTGTTGTTCTCATTCTTAATGTTTTGAATGTTAAATAAATATTTTGGGTATGTAATACATATAATTATGATTGATTTTCATATATGATAGTTTGAGTTATTGTATAATTAAAATTAAGTTGATGAAGAATAATGACAATATTTAGTTTATTTTAAAATGTAACCCCTGACAAAAATTAAGTTTTAAAATTTATCCAAAATAAAATAATAGAAAATATTTTCTATAACTTAAAATAAATAAAAAGGGACGTTACAGTTACTTAAACATTCATTTTCACAGGATATAATTTATTTTCAAGCAATTTCAGACTAGTCAAAAGTAACAAAACATGAAAGAAAATGCATAACTTCCTTCACCTTGTTGGGTTTAAAACTTAAGTTTTCCTAAAAAGAACGAGGACATGAAAAATATTTTATGTTTAAGAAATGAGTTTTCTTTTATCCCATCAACCCCTTTACACATAGACATGAAATCATTCTCTAAACACAACTCAAAATAACTTTTTGAACAAAAAAATTTCTTATCAGGTCAATTCAAGGAATAACTAAGAGGAGAATATGAAGAGGGAATAAACTTATCATCATAAAAAATTCACTAAGAGTTTTAATTATGAATAAGAATAATTTAATTTTAAGGAGACTTCAATTTTTTTAAAAAGAAACAAGGGAGATTAAGAGAAATGAAAAAGGTGACTTGAGAATCGAGAAAGATTTTTAGAACTTTTTGTCTTTGGAAAAAGTTTTTGAAATTTATGTCTAAATACCCTTCTAACATATTATATTTTCTTAAATTTAAGACCTAGTAATAAAAATTCAACACAAAGACAATACATTATATACAACAAAAAAAAATCATTTAAATTATATCTTTTAATTATATAAAATAAAATAAAATTTTTGTGTAATTTATTCAAAACACTCAACCACGTATTTAGAAAAAAATAGATAATATAATATTTTTTCTTTTATTTCACAACTTAATTCTTTCGAGTTATAATACAAATATTATTTTTATTTGTTTTTCTATTCAAAATATAAGTGAGACATATATATTTTATAATGTAATATTTAACAAGATTTTTTTATATCTTTTTAAGCATTATATATTATTTTATATTAACCTCAACTAAAATTTAAAATTAAGATGAAAAAATAAATATTTTAAAAAAATAAAAGACTACTAAAAAATGGAGGGTTAAAAATATATTTTAATGAAAAGCTTGATTAATTTAAGTCTAAAATATTATTTTTGGGATACAAAATTAAGGTAAATTTATATTATATATCATTATTATCTTAAAAATGTATTTAAAATATTTTAGTTAAAAGTTGAATTTAAATTGATATATATATATATATATTTTAAAAAAGACAAGGGCAGTATATTATTATTATATTTACGGCTTGTTAAAAAACGAGGAAAAACAAGGAAGGAGTTGAAACCTGAAAACCCTGCGTTGTGTTAAGTTGCGGCAGCAGGCAGCAAGACAGACATAATATAAAGGCACAGAAAGAGAGATACAGAAAGCAAAGGAAAAACCCTGACCGGTGAGAGGTGAGAGGTGAGAGGTGAGAAGTGAGAGTGAGAGGGAGTGGGAGAGGAAAAAGAATAACAGTGATCAGATTGGGATGGCGCAGTCTCTTGAGCTATTGTTGATTCAGTTCCTGATGCCCGACAACGACGCCCGGCGTCAGGCCGAGGACCAAATTAAGCGGCTGGCCAAGGACCCTCAGGTGGTTCCCGCCTTGGTCCAACACATGCGCACCGCCAAAACCCCCAACGTCCGCCAGCTTGCCGCTGTCCTCCTCCGCAAGAAGATCACCGGCCACTGGGCAAAACTCTCTCCCCAACTCAAACAACTTGTAAAGCAATCCCTCATTGAGACCATCACCATGGAGCACAGGTTCTTTCCTCTATCCTATTTCCTTTTCAAATCAAACATCTCCTCAATCAATCCCTCAATCCCTCATTGAGACTTATTATTCTGTTCTTCTCAGTCCCCCTGTTAGGAAAGCCAGTGCCAACGTCGTCAGCATCGTTGCCAAGTACGCCGTTCCCTCCGGCGAGTGGCCCGATTTGTTGCCCTTTCTCTTCCAATGTAGTCAGAGTGCATTGGAAGACCATCGAGAAGTAAGTAATTCATCACCTCCACACACACAAACTATGCCTTTTTTAGTCTTGTAATTCGATAATGACACCGTTTACATTATTTGCTCTTGCTACTCCACTGCATTTTGAATGCCTTTTGTTGTCTTCCTCTTTGACCACCTTAGCATCTAACTCTAACCAACTGCTGTTTCCCGCTTTTTCGGATGTAAGGTGGCATTAATTCTCTTCAGCTCTTTAACTGAAACAATTGGGAATGCTTTTCGGCCGTATTTTGCAGATCTGCAAGCTCTTCTACTCAAATGCTTGCAGGATGAGACTAGCAACCGTGTTAGAGTTGCTGCCCTCAAGTGAGTTAATATTCTTTCTTGCTGTAATTTACAAACCAATCTTTTACTGCCCTATTCTTTCTTGTTTATTCACAGTTATGCCTGTTCTGTCAGGGCGGTTGGATCTTTTCTGGAATTCACTCACGATGGAGATGAAGTGGTGAGTCACTGCTGTTTTTAGACAGTTTAAAGCTCTGTTTTTCTTTAACTCGGGTTAGCTGTTGAATTATCACAGGCTGCTTAGAAGCTTACTGACACAATAACTATAGTAGATTTTTTCACTATTACAAGTTTTGGAATGAGTTACTTTGTTGGTACTAATACGTGATTTTAGTGACTCAACGTTGTGTATGGTAGTTTGCACCTGTGTCAGCTGCAGTGTTCTTTGCAAGAGCAACACGTGTTGACTGAAATAAATTTATCACTGAGCACTAAATATTTGTTTTTTTTTAATCAAGTTATTTACCATAGGAAGTAATCATCCTAGATTTTCAAGCTTGATGTGCATTTGGTACATCTATAATGAATCCAATAGCTTATTTTGGTTTTGCAAGCTGCTTCTAAAGTTTTTACTCGTTCAGTTGGAGCTGTATATTGTGTATTTTCTCCTAGTTTTTTTTCCTTTCTTGATTCATATTTTATCATGTGTACAGATTAAGTTTCGGGAGTTCATTCCGAGCATCTTGAATGTATCGCGACAGTGCCTTACCTCGGGAGAAGAAGATGTTGCCATAATTGCTTTTGAAATTTTTGATGAGCTGATAGAATCTCCTGCACCTCTTCTTGGAGATTCAGTGAAATCTATAGTGCAGTTCTCCCTTGAGGTTTGCTCAAGTCAAAATTTAGAGTCCAACACACGTCATCAGGTTGGTCAGGATCATAAAGTATATGACTATGACTTTTAATACTCTCACTGTTATAGTTGTTTCATTCACTAGGTTCATGTTATTTGCTCCATCTAACAGGCAATTCAAATCATTTCATGGCTGGCAAAGTACAAGTCCACTACTTTGAAAAAACATAAGCTGATCACCCCTATTCTACAAGTTTTGTGCCCTTTGCTTGCCGAATCAACTAATGAAAATGAAGATGATGATCTTGCACCAGATCGGGCTGCTGCAGAAGTTATTGATACTATGGCTTTAAACATCCCAAAGCATGTTTTCCAACCAGTTTTTGAATTTGCTTCTGTAAGCTGTCAAAATGCAAACCCAAAGTTTCGGGAAGCATCTGTTACTGCTTTGGGTGTCATTTCAGAAGGTTGTTTGGAGCTTATGAAAAGTAAGCTGGAGCCTGTTCTCCATATTGTCCTGGGAGCTCTGACGGATCCAGAACAAATGGTCAGAGGGGCAGCTTCCTTTGCTTTGGGTCAATTTGCTGAGCACTTACAGCCTGAAATTGTATCCCATTACGAGAGTGTTCTTCCCTGCATTTTAAATGCTCTTGAGGATGCATCTGATGAAGTAAAGGTACACATTGGAGAAGAGAATGGCTTATCAATACAATAGAATATTACCTTAGATGCTACTAGCGTACTACCAAAACTAAAAATTAAATAGATTGTCTGCATGTTGTCTAAGCATTACATTTAAATTCATGCAGGAGAAGTCATACTATGCATTGGCTGCTTTTTGCGAGAACATGGGTGAAGACATCCTTCCTTTCCTAGATCCTTTGATGGGAAGATTGTTGACAGCTCTCCAAAATAGTTCCCGAGTTTTGCAGGAAACATGCATGGTATGGGGAAGATTCCATAAGCTATAAAGATTTCACATTCACAATGTATCAGCTACTTTTTTGCTATTTTGTATTTAAATTTGTATTGTCCTCTGGATGTCCTTGCAGTCTGCCATTGGTTCTATAGCTTCTGCTGCAGAGCAAGCATTCATTCCTTATGCCGAAAGGGTTTTAGAGTTGATGAAAAGCTTTATGGTGTTAACTAATGATGAAGATCTCCGTTCCCGTGCAAGAGCAACAGAACTAGTTGGAATTGTTGCAATGTCTGTAGGGAGAGCTAGAATGGAACCAATATTACCTCCTTATATAGAAGCTGCAATTTCTGTAATTGCCTTATCACTTAACTCTGCCACTGATTGTGCATTATGCCTTTGTCCTGAATTAATTTGAATTTTCTTCTGTTATTTTCAGGGATTTGGGCTGGAGTTTAGTGAGCTTCGGGAGTACACCCATGGATTCTTCAGCAACGTTGCTGAGATTTTGGACGACAGTTTTGCACAGGTCTGCATAGATTAACTATTCATTATTCCTATATATTGCTTACTCTTACAAATGAAATTTTGTATTGGTAAACAGTATCTTCCTCATGTTGTACCTCTTGCATTTTCTTCCTGCAATCTTGATGATGGCTCTGCGGTTGACATTGATGAGTGTGACGATGAAATTGCTAATGGATTTGGAGGAGTTTCATCAGATGATGAAGCTCATGATGAACCAAGAGTTCGAAATATAAGTATTAGAACTGGTGTGTTGGATGAAAAGGCAGCTGCAACACAAGCCCTAGGCCTGTTTGCACAGCACACAAAGACTTCTTTTGCACCGTATCCTTTGACCGAATTATTTATTTTTAATAGTCTGGTTCTGTTTACCCTTTTCACAACAAAATAACACTAGTAGTTATATTTGAATTCTTTAATCATTTTAAGCTATTTGGAGGAAACACTAAGAATCTTGGTTAAACACTCCGGTTATTTTCATGAAGATGTTAGACTTCAGGCCATCATTTCTTTGAAACGTAAGTGGAAACTTTTTTCAGAATGTTGTACTGTTTTTAAAATTGTGTTTGTTTGTTTTACCTGTTCACATTTTCTGCAGTGTTTCTCATCTATGCACGGCAGGAAACTTGTACTTATCTTAAATAATTGTTTCTGGTTGGTTCAGTGCAAAATGCATTTTACCATGTAGAATATTTATCTGAATTGTGCTGAATAACATACTGAAGAGTCCTGTAATAATATATGAACCTATCAATCAAACTATATATCTGTACAAAAGCAATGATGAAAAGATGGAAAAATATAATTCAGTGGAAGTAGACTGCCCTTTGTTTTTTGAGCATGATATTTTACATGTTTTCTCATGCAAATTTGTATACATTTCCTTCTACATTACTTGGATTCTCAAATAAATACCTCAGTTTTATTTCATAGACTATATATATAGCCATTGATTGGTGATGTATGTTTGATTTTAACTGCAGATACTTTAACTGCTGCCCACGCAATCTTCCAAAGTCAAAATGTAAGTTTGATCAATACCTCCTTGTTTTAACTTTGCATTCTTACTTTTTCAAAGATGGATTTCCTTTTAATTTAATCATTTTGTTTCTTGGTCACATTCCCATCTTTTGTACCTTCCCTATTCTCAAGTATAGAATTGGAGTACTAATGACACTACTTACCATTTTGCTTTTAATTGGAGTAAGCCACTATTTTGGTCCTTGAAATTGTAACGTCCTTGAAATTATCAAAACTTAAAAGTCCCTGAAACTGGCTCCTGTGGACCACATTTGTCCAAAATGTTGCATTGGGTTTGGAGAAGCATCAGTGTTGAGAACCAGAGGAAGGTAGATATTGGGTGTTCAAGGTTTTCGAACTTGAGAATTTAGGTAAACTCATGGAAGTTCCACTAACTCAACTTGTAAACTTGTAAGAGTTTACCTAGTATAAAAAAATATTAAAATACCTAGAATAACATATATACGTTGAACATTATACTTCAAACACAATAATATTTCAACATTACAAACCCATAATAATTCAATATACTGAAAATATACTCAATAATATTCCTTCATTGTCGATCATTTCCATGCTAGTACATTGCTTTTGACTCAAGGCAAAAGTATTAAATAATTCTCCCAATGTAACCCTTCATTCTGATTCATGCTTACTGGGCATACGTGGATGGACACATTGGCACCCGCATGACACTGAATGTGTCAAATCAGCACTGTTAAGAGTGTTAACTAATGGAGGTAACATTTTGGACCAACATGACTAATTTTAGCCAATTTTGGGGACATTTTATAGTTCCATTAATTCCATGGACCAAATTAAGAAGGCATTATTTCAAAGGCCAAAATGGTGGTTTACTTTTTCATTTGTATGGAGATGACTGCTACATGATAACAGATGAAGAAATGTGTCTTCTCTCAGATTTTGAACGTTTTGTAATTTGAAACCTTGCTTTCACAATGCCACAATTGACACTGCCATTGTTTTTCAGGAAGGGGCTGCTAAAGCAAAAGAGCTTCTTGGTGAGTCTCATTGATAAGCTAGTTCATTTTATTTGTATAACCTATTGAGTCTGATTGATTCTTCAGATACTGTGATGAATATTTACATCAAGACTATGGCTGAAGATGATGACAAGGAAGTGGTTGCTCAAGCATGCACTAGTGTGGCTGACATCATTAGAGATTATGGTTATGCAACTCTTGAGCCTTGTAAGCATATAATTATTTGACCTTTTATTTAAAGTCAGTTTGCTGAGCTGATGCTAATGTCAGTTACTCTACTATCAGACTTGTCCCAGCTTGTAGATGCAACTTCATTGTTGCTCCGGGAGCAATCTGCTTGTCAGCAGATAGAGTCAGACAGTGAAATTGATGATGTTGATAGTGCACACGATGAAGTGCTTATGGATGCAGTTTCTGATCTTCTCCCTGCATTTGCAAAATCCATGGGTGCTCAATTTGCTCCCATTTTTGGACAGCTATTTGAACCTCTAATGAAATTTGCAGTGAGTTGGCAACCAATAACTTTTACTGTTTAGGAATAAATCATAAATTAATACCCTCACTCTGAAATGCAGAAATCTTTTCGACCCCCTCAAGATAGGACTATGGTAGTTGCCTGCCTTGCTGAAGTTGCTCAGAACATGGGTTCTCCTATTGCAAGCTATGTTGATGTAATTTTGTTGCTCTTTTTGTGTCTCTTTTTCCTTTTGTGATCTCATTTTTCCATTCTAATAGGAATTTTGACAATTGTAATTGATTTGTAAAATGTGATATTATCTTTCTCAGAGGGTGATGCCCTTGGTTCTTAAAGAACTAGCATCATCCGAGGCAACTAATAGAAGGAATGCTGCATTTTGTGTCGGAGAGTTGTGCAAAAATGGTCATGAACCAGCTTTGAAGTATCCTTTTTCATGCTCTACCCATTTGACAGTTGTACACTAATCTTACTGTGTTTTGGGTTAGTCTACGGGAATTGTATTTATATGATGATTCATGTCAATTTATATAAATAGTATAATGCGGTTTTGGGGGTAAGGTTCTGTTCCCGTACACTGCATTTTCTTTAATCCAATACCAGATACTATGACAATATATTACGTGGACTTCATCCATTGTTTGGTGAGTCTGAGCCTGATGATGCAGTGAGAGATAATGCTGCTGGTGCTGTGGCAAGAATGATCATGGTACACCCTGAAGCTATCCCGTTAAATCAGGTAATGCCTGCTTTATTTGAATGGATCGTGCTTTCTCAATAAGAACTCTGTCATGAATACTTAAGCTGATAGTACATTACTCTAATTTCTTCTAGTTTAATTTTGTCGTGAATACATGATAGCCATATATTGGTATTTAATGTCTTTGATGCTTTTTACAGGTTCTTCCTGTTTTCTTGAGAGTTCTTCCATTAAAAGAAGACCGTGAGGAATCCATGGCTGTTTATAGTTGTGTCTCTACTCTTGTATTCTCATCCAATCCCCAGGTAATTGCTTTTCGTTGGATCTGTTAAAAGATTCTTTCCTTGTTTTGTTGTTTCCTCATTGAGAATATGGTCCTACCTAATTCTGTTTGTCCTTTTCCAAATGTAATGCAGATCCTCTCCCTAGTCCCTGAATTAGTAAATCTTTTTGCTCAAGTGGTGGTATCACCTGTGGAGACTCCTGAAGTTAAAGCTGTAATAGGCAGAGTTTTTTCTCATCTAATTTCATTATACGGGCAACAAATGCAACCTCTTCTGAGCAATCTCCCACCCGCACATGCAAATGCATTATCTGCATTTGCCCAACGGAGTTGATCGTGCAAACAACGAGCAAATTGAAAATTTTAAGCAATTTTTTACTTGTTTTACTTATCACGTATGTTTTTGAAGAAATGACTTGTTACAAGTTTTAAGAGGAGCTGTTCAGGTCAGGCAGAAGTTCGTTGCCTTTACCAGGTATGCTACTTTTGGAAAATGTTATCAATTGGTTGACATGAAATGACTTTGTCCCTGTATTAAATAATCCTGAATATTGCAGGAATTTCTGAAAACCTCCCCTTTATAAAGACTTATAAAAGCACTACTAGATGTCTAATAATCGATGTTAGTAGGAACAGATTTGCTAGGTAGAGTTCTCTTTGCAAAACAAAATTTCCCTGTAGTTTGCCTAACAATCTTAAATTATTGCCTTGTGATTATATTTTCTTTTTAATCAAACGCAGTTTAAAGTTCAATCAACTAACTTTTGATTCTTTTCTTCCTGCAGGATGCTCTGCTGTTTCTCAGTGCCTTCGCGTTTTTTTGGGAGACACTTTTCCCCCCAATTTTTTAATTATTTTTTGTGTTATTCTTTAGTTTTTAAGGTATATTAATTTTCTTTTCTTTCATATTATGAAATTTTGTTTGGCGTGTTTTCACTGGTTTGGTGGGGTGAGAGTTGTGTTATTGAGGTTTATGTACCAATATCTATAGATTCTTCCAAAGTTATTTGTGATATATTCTACAATTTTGTGAAATGCTAGTTTTTATTTTCAAACGTCGTCCACTGTAAGTCTCTAATTGACTGTTTTTTGGGTCAAACACTGTAACTGGTTGAATTATATTGGATCTGCCGAAAGCCCTCGTACTTTAGGGTAGATTTATGGAATTTTGGACTAATGTTTAAAGAAAGATATTGGGTGATTCGATTGATAGGTAAAAAGTAATTGGGTTAAATACAATTTTTTGTATTTCTATTTTGTGCGATCTACAATTTTGATTTTTAAAATAGAAATATTTAATTTTTATTTTAAAAAATTTATAATTTTGATTTAATTTTTAATTTTATTAGTATTTATTTTTTATAATTTAATTAATTAAATTATTTTTTATAGTATTTTAAATGAATATGTTAAATTTAAAATTTAATTATATCAAAATAAAAAATAAAATATTAGTAAATTCAAAATTGAATTAAATTGTAAATTTTTTAAAATATAAAAATAAATATATATTTTAAAATGAGATCAAAATTGTAGATTAAATAAAATAAGAAAATTAAAATTGTTTTTAAATGAAATTAATTCTCTACTCTGACTTGAATTTGAGGACAGTTTGGGCATACACTAGTCATTACGGTTCAGAAATAAAAGATACTAAAGTAAAAATAATTTTAATTGATACATTATTAATATAATCTTTTTTACACCAATTATATTCTGTTCCGTCTTATATTTAGTTAAACTTGTGTACCTTTTAATATAATTAAATCTAGAATAATTCTGATTTTATATAATTTTTTTTATTAATTCTCTTATTAGCTATAAAGTATCTATTTTGTTATGTTTGTAAGATATTAAATACAATTACTTTATATTTAATACATTTTCATAAAATATTAAGAGGATTTGTAGGGGGAATATTTCGAAGTAATAACATTACTCTTGAATCAAATGAATAAGAATTACGTTTGAAAATAAGAAATAAAAATAGATATTAAAATAATTTAAAATGAATAAAATATATTATCATTTATATATGAACTATTTTTTTAAAGCTCACTTATGTCAATAATTATATCAATAATAGAAACAAAATTCTTAAGTAAACATATGACTAAGTCTTAGAATTCAT
>JAMLFT010005712.1:0-17151 GCA_026544285.1 Pachyrhizus erosus
TTTAATATTAATAATTATTTATTAATTATTTAAAAATCTGGAAAAAATTTCTTTTCTGTATTTATTTTATCTTTTATCTAATCTCTTAATTATGATTTATTTCCTCGTTTTTAAATTCTTAATTTTAAATCTTTTCAAACATTTCTTTTATTTACTTGTTAAGTTTTTATTAATTATATATTTAATTTAATTTATTTTTATCATCTATCACTTTGCTAAATAGTAAATAATTTCCTATTCCTGAGCTAACAACTTTATTTATTTATGAAATAATATTTTTATTAAATAGAAAAATAGGATGTTACAAGAGCTTCGCCGAAAATCTACAAACTCTCGCCAGAAAATTATGAATTTAGGTAAGAGGAGTTGCTTTTTCTTCAAATTTGATTTTTAAACTATTATAGGTTGTTTGAATTTGGATTCTTGAAAGTTTAACACTCTAGGATTAACAAATTTGTGAAAAACAAATTGAAATCAAAATTTTAAAATTATGGTTTCATAGCAACTTAATATTGCCAACTTGAGCCGTTTTTGACGAAATTACTAACTTGGTAAGCTTCGTGAGGGTAATTTGAAGGATTCTGGAAATAAAGTTACCCATTTCTAACAGGAGAGATCAAAAATTGAATCAAAATAAAGTCCACATTCAATTCTTTTTTTACTGGTTATTATATAATTTAAATTCATTCAAAATTAGAGTAAAAGATTATGAATTTGTGTTGTATTTTGTTAGAATTTACCAAAGGTTCAAGGAGTAAGAAAAAGAGAAGGATTGGAAACAAATTTGAACCTGATTTTTGAACCAAAACCAAACCTTTGCCTGAAGAACAAGATAGACAGGGTTAAAATGACCATTTTGCCCCTAAGAATTAAAATTACCAAAATGTCCTTATATTATACACTCAAAAATTTTACTATTTCTGATATTTTAAATATAGGAAAAAGATAGAAAGTGTGTTTTTACACTTATACAATGAACTCTTAGCAAATCTAAAGTCAAAAGGGTTGATGAAAGCTAATAAAAATAAATTTATGTAAAAAGACCAAATTAACCTTAGCTTAAAATTTTTTATTATTTGTACTATTTTTATTATTCTAATTCAAGACAACGGTAGCCTAAGCCTTCTACATTTGAACTGAGAAAATTGATATAGTTCCTAGGTTTAGACATGTGTTAAAAGTTTATAAAAAGTTAATTTTGATCAAAATAACGAAAATGCCCCCAATTGGAATCTTTTAGAAAATTTTGTAATTCTGGTTAATCTTTCTAAAATTAATAGAATTAATACTCTTAGAAAATTTTTTCAAGGTTAGAAAGAGAATTCTATAAAAGTTAAAAATGACTAAAATACACTTTTTATGACAAAATTACTAAAATACCCCTTTTATAGAAATTTTTCTCAAGTAAATTTGAAAGTTTAAAATTTTAATAGCTCACGCCATATTAAGAGTTCATTTGTATTTACATGAAGACATACAAAGAAGTTTTACACTAAAACACCTAAGTAGTATGTAAAATGACTAAAATGCCCTTCTTGTCAAAGATTTAGGAATTGTGAAATTCTTAACTACACCTTGAATATTATTTTAATTTCCCTCATGATATATATATATATATATATATATCTGTGTGTGTGTGTGTGTGTGTGTGTGTGTGTGTGTGTGTGTGTGTATGGTGGAAATGTATGACTCTATTTCTGATTGTGAAATATTTTAATAGAAAGGAATTCATATTCAAAACCTTAAGATAGTAAACTACAATAGAGAAAGAAGTTCATAAGTCTCCTTAACCTAAAAGATTCCTCCTGTAGTCTGAAATTGGCTAGAAAGAGCCAGCAATGGTGGAAGGAATTGGCCAATTATTAGTATTATGATTGAATGATTGTTATAAAGTGGGATTCTCCATCTATGAATGTTTTATGGGACTTGTACCATGAGACTTGATCAAAAGAAAGTATAAATTGGTGATCAAAACATAAATCGTGTGAGATACGAGTGTGGAATGGGTTGACTATAAAATGTACCTAAGGAATGTAGGTTGTTGAAGTCTTTGGGGGTGTATAGGCACCAAGTTTGTGGACTGTCTGGGTTGAAGGGGTTACACAAAGCCGACTTGATAACCCCAACAAAGTAGAGCATTACCAAGGTCAATAGAGAGTATCTAAGTCTTGTACCAACTCAACATATATACTCTCGATTGTCACCCAGGAAATTACAAATTATGGATAAAATAGTTTGTTTCCCATAAGTCCTTAAGAGTCAGTAGTAAGAGGCAATGAGGGATCCCAATACGATAGTGATAAATTTATAAGACACGATACGAAGTGTTGAGAATAAAACGTTTTACAAGTACACCAATTAAATGTGTTTGATGGAGAATTGGTGACTCACTCATACAAATTCTATATTTTCAGAGAAAGATGACTGATGATTACTGCCCTTTATTTCACCTGTCCATAACCCCTCTCTGTGGAAGGTGGACAAGAGATCCATTATACTTATCAGACACCTATACTGGTTATGTTCGATTTACTTTTTTCCATATAGAACCCTTTACAACTTCAACACCTGGTTAGATAAATCTCCCTATAGCGTTGACCTAAGTTGTACCTCCTAGGTTTTTAGATTCTCCTCCTAGAATCCCAAAAGGAGACATCCAAGTAACATTCGACAACCTTCTACCTCTACACTCGTAGCTCCAGACCCTCTCCAAGAGAAGAATCATCTAAGCAGGAAGATCCATCTAAGAACTCTAGAGGTGAAGAAGCTTCTTAAATATTTTTTATATGTTTAAGCTTCATAACTCCTTATGTACAATGATGTAAATTAATGAAAGTTAATTTTTAAACCATCTATTTGATTGTAATTAAAATAAATTGGTAAAATTTAGGTTGTTATAAGGAGAGTGTCATAAGGAGAAGATATGAGAGTGAAAGATTTTTAGAGTGGATATTTAGATTTCTAAAGAGTTTAGGAAGGGTTTTAGAAGCCTTTGGATCTCTTTCTATCACAAAACCCATTACTAAACACACATATATTCTCACTTTATCTCCTAAAGCCTAACCTTAAGGCCTAAAACATAAGGGAAACAATCAAACTCATCCACAACATATAAGCAAGCTTATTATTTTTCACTAATTAACTTTTAAATAACATAAATTAAATTTAGTTTTCTCTTGCATTTTAATTAAATATTTAATCATATAATTAGAAAAAAGATAACTTTACAAATCTCCCTAGAAAAAACATTTTTGTCTTAAATAATTTGCTTACTTAGGAAGAGATTCAAATAATGCTCATGCATCTTATCCTCAAGCTCTTATGTAGCATCTTCCATAGTATCTTTCCATAGTACCTTTACCAAATTGATGGTCTTGCCTTTAAGCTTATTGGTCTTTTGATCCTCAATCCTTGCAGGTTAAGCCTAATAGGTCAAGTCCTCTCATATTTGTATTATATTTGATTTTATGACATGCATTGGATCTTAGACATACTTTCTCAACTAAGATACAAGAAACACATCATCATACAGATTGGACAATAAAGGTGAGAAAGATATATAACTTGCCATAAGTCCTACACAATAAAGGATTTGATAAAGTCTAATGAACTTAGAAGTAAGCTTTAAAGATATGACAATTTTAGAAATTTATGCAAATTATTAGTGCATTTGCAAGGAACATGATACTTATAACATTGAGGAAAAGACTAAAGTACATTATATAGCATCGTTGGCTAATAAATGTAATTAAAGGTTATCTGACTATGATAAACCTTTTACTACTTAAAGTAATATACATTAGTGATAAAATTTTCCCTCCAAAAATTCTATGGTCATATTTGTAACTTCAATTAATTAAAATAATCACAAAATTTTAAAATAATGGTAATCAAAATGTAATGAATATATTTTAATTTATCATTTATGATTGATTTGATTTAATAAACATGAAAAGAAAATAATTAATGAATGATTTGAATGAGCTGAAACATGTTTTCAATCATGCTATAATATAAATCTGTGTTTCAAAAATTATAAATTTTAAAATATAAAATTCAATTCATTCTCTTTTATTGAAATCTCAACTATTTTTTATTTTCTCTAAAAAAACACTGTTTTTATTTAACTGTTGATTTAATTATAAAAAGTTGAAATAACAAAACCATCCATCTTCAAAATGAAGCCTTAAATTTAGACATGCATTTGATGAAAAATAAATGTATATTTTATGAATAATTATATTAGAATAATAATTAATATAAAAATGAGCTCCACAATGATTATTATTTCTATAAAATAATATATATAATATGTTTCAAATTTTAATAAATAAAGTGAATGTAAAATATATTTTTTTAATAATATAATAATTTGATAACTATTTCCAAAAATTGTGTGTAAAGATAACATAATTTGATAAATAAGATCGTCCTCTGTATTAATTTCCTTCATTTTTTAATCTAAAAATAAAAATTTATATTATTTTAAATAATTATATATTTTATTTATGTTGGACTAATCTATATTAATATCTATTTGTTACCACAATAATCATATTAGGACAAATTAATTACTATGATTAATTTTTTTTATAATCATTTGTTTTTTTTATGTTAAGATACTCTGAAATACTCTTAAGTTTAATGTATACAATTTTAATATGAGTTATGTTTAAACTTATTTTTACATCAAAATATCATTCCGTTAATTAATTTTAAAATGTAATATATATTTTTAAATTATTATATATTTTATTTATATTGTACTAATCTATATTTATATTCATTTGTCAAACGAATATTCATAGGAGAAGAAAGTATTCTTAGAATTTTAATTTTAATTCATATGAAAGAAGACAGTTTAAATTTTTTAAATAAGATGCAAATGACTAATCAAATATCTCAATTTTATATTTATGTACTTTGAATTAATAAGTTGTTCTTAGACATTTTAATTTTATATAATATATGATTATATAGAAATAGTTGTAATCTCATAATTGTTTTTAATTGAGAAAGAAGAAAGATGCATTTATCCAAATATAGAAATTACAAATATAGTAGGAAGAAAATTGATGGAAATATTTTAAATTTATGTCAGAGAGAAAAATTTTCTAGATTAAAGAAAGATAGTGATAATGTTTTGCTTCATACTTATTGCATTTAATAATATTTTATGACTTATTATCCAACTAATAATTAATTAACTATTCTATTATTAATTGATTAAATTTTTTACCTAATTAATTTGATTTAATCACATGATTGAAAATTCAAATCAAATTGTCTTATTTGCTTAAATTTATATTTTCTTTTTCATATTAATATTTTTTTAAAATAATTAAATCAAAAATAAATAAATAGAACATGAAAGTAATTTTTTTCCCATTAAAATATCTTAAAATTAGTATTATGAAAAGTATACTTTATTCTAATTTTTATTTAAATAGGATAACTTAGTAACCACTCAATATCTCAAATCTTTAGCAAATAAGTTGTTCTTTCAAATTTGTATTTGCATTTTCTTTTTCTTTTTCATCAAGTAACTTAAGGTCTAAATTAATTTTTTTTTTGTGTTATTAATTTTCTCTACTTATTGTTAGAGTATTAAAAAATTATTCTCTTTCATGTTCTATTGTTACTTTATTCTTAATATAGATGCATATTTTTACTTTTGTTACAAATAATCTTTGTTCAAAAATTTAGTATATAATAATCATCCTTCTTATTTTAATGCATCTTTGTTAACATTTTTAATGCATGTATTCTGAAATTTAAATTTACATTTATTGTTTTTCATAAGTAACTTGAGGTCTAACGTTAATTCTTATTTTTTTGTACTAACTGTACTTGAGTATAAAAAATACTGCATACATGATTATATTGTATATTTTTTTATTATTATATTATTCTTATTTATTTATTCTTCATGTTTCATACAAAAATTACAGTTTGTGCATGATTCATCATTGAAAAGGTTCTTATTGATTTCTATTTCTATTTTAAATCATTGTAAATCTTTCTATGCAATTGCTTTTTTTAATTTTTTTTCTATTTATTAAATTGCCTAGTTCTAAAAAAACATAAGGCTAAATGTAATATTGCATTTTTTTTATATACTATTGTTTTGTTTATCATTGTTTGTCTTCTCATTTTGTATTGCTTTAGCTTTTAAAACTATATTTTATTCTTTCTTCATACTATTTTTTAAGATAAAATCTTTCTACAATTTTTTTTTTAAGTTTGTTTCTCTTTTTTTTTCATTTCTTAGATTTCTGAATTCTATATCAAAAAACTAGGTTACGTATAATAACATATTTGGTGTATATTTTTCTCTTTCCTCTTCTTATAATTTTATTTTTTGAATTTATTTTCTATTTCTTCATACTCTAACATCCTCAACTTTCAAAAGAAAATAAATTAGGAAAAAATGTTGATGTTGACTTTGGTAAACTCATTAATGGCAGTAAAGTAAATCTCATTGTCAGAAAAATTAGTTTAGCTAAACTTGATTAGACTTAAACTAACTCAAGTAATTTAGTATGGATTAAGAATCAATTAGGGGTCTTAAACTTAAAATTAGGGAACCCTAAAGGATGGGACCCTATAAAAGGGCCCATTATGCAGCTAATCCCTTCCAAGCTATTTCTACCGCCACCATTGCCTCTCTTTGCAATAGAAAATTTTTTTTGTTGCATTTGGCTTGTTCCCTAACTTCTCACCTCAAAAATCAACCATTTTCCTTCTCTTCTTGTGTATTTCGAACCACCTAAGCCTCCACAACCTCTACACCAGCTATTGGAAGAATGGGAACAATAAAAGGAAATTGTTGGTAGCTATAAAAGGGACACCAATTCTATCAAGTTTTCTATAGAATAAATAGTGAGGCTTCACCTAGGTAAAGGGGAGTCTTTCTCACCCTTTCTAGTCATTTTTCTTCTTATTTTATGAAGGGAAAACGACCCTAAAGCTAGCTCCTTAAATACTAATCTCTAGTTGCTTGCAAACTTATTTTCAAAATAGTTTATTAATGTTCTTTATTGCTCTGCTAGAATACTATTGATAAGTAAACTAGGTCATTATTTTGTATATGAGCATTTATAAATCCATTTTTTTTGAAAAACTCTATTCTTTTTGCACACACATGCTCTATATATTGACACTCGTTGAGTATTACTATTTTGGTGACAACAATATTGATGAATGCACTAATGTTTTTAGTATGATCATGTATTATTAGTAACTATTTATCTGTATTCTCACTTGAGTTAAAACGCCAAGTACTCGCTTACGAAAATGATATTTTTATGCAACTCTTATTTGATTAAAGAAAGATTCTTATGAACTTGTATAGGAGGATTTCTAGACATTGAGACCCTTCTTGAAAAAACATTTTTTTAGTGTAACAAATGAATATTTTTCTTATACTTGGGATATTTTCCTTAATTAATGAAACCTGCATTTTGAATTAAACAATTAGAGTGAAGTTTTCATTTACTTAAAATAAAGCTTAAAAAAGAGACGTCGCATTTAATTATTATCAAAGCAATTTGTACTACCAAAACAGTATGGACCTAGCCAATAGTATGGTATGTAAAATTGTGTGAATCTCATACTACTTAGATGGTAGTATGAGATAGATTGTTTGATGGCACATTAATCGCATATGACGACAACGAGAGAAAATTTCTTGGATTTGACGTTGCATGTCCTAGACGATAATGTTGGAAGAAAATTACTTGATATGAGTGTTTGTACGTCCACTATAAGTAGGAGTGTGGATGTCATTGAATTGTGATGAATTAGTAGAGGAAATTAACAGTAGTAATTTTTCAAGTAAAAATGGTTGGATGGCCACTCAACAATAACACTCAACACTTCTAAAATGAATGACACTCATTTTAAGAATGAATGAATGACGAAATATGGAGGATTAACAACCTTCAGAAAGAACAATCTACCGAAGTTTCATGGATCTTTTGATCTTGAAGGTGCTCGAAATTTCCTATTAGAGGTTGAGAAGATTTTCAATGTCATGTATTGTCTGGAGGAACATAAGGAAAGTTTTTTACCTTTACGTTGGGCAGAGAAGCGAAAAATTGGTGGCTCATCATGCAACCAACAATATAGAGAGTATATGACATCCTATGGGTCAAAAAAAAGTTCCTTGACAAGTACTTCCCTGAAGATTTTTACAAGCGTAATGCCCGAGAGTTCCTAGAATTGAAACAAGGAAGCATGACAGTGGGGGAGCATGCCACCAAATTTGATGAATTGTTGAAGTTTTGGCCATACTTTGGAGCAAAGGATGGGCAGATGATCTGCTCACAATTCAAGAATGGTCTTCATCCATACATCAAACAAGTTGTGAGATATCTACAAATATCTTATTTGTGTACACTGATGAGCAAGTGTAGGATATATAAGGAAGACATGCGAGCAAGACACGCCTAATGGAAATTTGGAGGCTCCTTGAGGTACTAAAAGAAACCAGTGGGGGATCAAAAGAAATCGTACTTGATGCAACATTACACCAATAGTGGTTCGAGCCAAAAGAATCAATACACTAGGAGCTCTATAACTATGAAATTCAATCCTGACACAAGAAATTCACTAAAGTGTTTCTATTGCAATGGACCAATTACTTGAGGGATTTCTCTCAAAAGGTGATCACTTGCCACAACTACAGTAAGTCGGGACACATCGTTAAGAACCATTGGCACCCTAAAGGGAGTTGACCAACAAGAGTACGACAAACCAACCAGTGGGAAAACCTCATATGGCAAGAAAAGTGTTCACCATGAGTGGCTCCGAAGTTATTTCGTCTAACAAGCTAATTGAAGGTAAGTGTATCATAAGTGATAGATTCTTAAATGTACTGTATAATTTAGGCACAACACATTCCTTTATATTTTATGATTGTGCTAAATACTTAGAATTACCAATAACCTTTTTACCCTATGAATTGATTTTGGCCACCACTATTGATAAACCTATGATTATTACCATACTTGTTTAAATTGCTTTGCGACAATAAATGATAGAACCTTCTTAGTCAACTTAATCTATTTTCCCTTATCCAATTGATGTAGTATTAGGGATGGACTAGTTATCTTCAAACTATGTTGTCCTTAATTGTCATAATAAAACCTTAATCTTTGGTGTTGCCAACCAAAACACCGTAGAGTCTTCAAATTCAAGTGATACTAATGTTGTGAAGGATGTAGGAAGAAACTTTCAAATCTACATGGCTTTATTTTCTGCTAAAATAGAGGTGGATTTGAACGTTAGTAATATTCTTGTCGTGTGTGAATTTCCTAAAGTTTTTCACAATGATGTGACAGAGTTGCCACTCAAAAGGGAAGTAGATTTTGCCATAGACCTTATTCTTAGGTTTGCTCTTATATCAATAACACCCTATAGGATGTCCCCAATTGAACTAGTCGAGCTAAAGAGTCAACTGGAGGAGCTGTTGAAGAAAAAAAATGTAAGACTAAGTGTTTCATCATGGGGAGCGCTTTTACTATTAGTGAAGAAGAATGGTAGCATACATTTATGCATCGATTATTGTCAATTGAAAAACGTGATTATAAAAAACAAATATCCACTTCAAATGATCGACAATCTTATGGACCAACTGAAGGAAGCGACGGTATTTTCCAAAATCGATATGAGATCAAGATACCATTAGATTTGAGTGAAGAAAGAAGACATTTTGAAAACAATATTCAAGACACATTATGGACACTATGAATACCTAGTGATGTCATTTGGCGTGACCAATGCACTTGTTATCTTCATGGATTACATGAATTGAATATTTTGTGAGTACTTGGACAAGTTCGTAGTTATTTTTATCGACGACATCTTGGTTAACTCGAAGAGTCATGAGGAACATGTCAAGCATTTAAGAGTTGTACTGCTAATATTGAGGGAACGACAATTATATGTCAAGCTCTCCAAATGCGAATTCTAGTTAAATGAAGTGAGTTTCTTAGGACACTTGGTATCAAGTAAAGGGATAGTAGTAGTAGATCCAACAAAGAACTCAAAGTAGTGATGCAATGGAATCCACCAACAACATTTACGAAGACATGAAGTTTCCTCATTCTAGTTAGCTACTAATGGAAATTCATCGAAGGATTTTCCAACTTGGCTTACTCCTAACCAAACAAACGTGTAAGGGACAATCATTCATCTAGAGTGAGGCATGAGAGGACAGTTTTCAAGAACTAAAGAAGAGACTAAACACGACACCCATATTGGTGTTGCTTGATCCTAAAGTGAAACTCAAAGTGCATTCCGATGCTTCAGACCAAGGACTAGGATGTTTGCTTATGCAAGAAAGACACGTAGTCATGTATGCCCCTAAACAATTAAGACCTCATGAAGTGAACTACGCGACACATGACTTGTAATTAGTTGTGGTAGTCTTCACTTTGAAGATATGGAGACACTACTTGTATGGAGAAATATTCAAAGTGTTCAATGATCACAAGAGTCTAAGGTACTTGTTCAACCAAAAGGAGTTGAATATGCGACAAAGAAGATGGATGAAATTCTTGAAGTATTATGACTTTGAGTTTTTGTACCATCCTAGAAAGGTGAATGTGGTAGCAGATGCCTTGAGTAGAAAGTTATTACACATTTTAACAATGATGGAGAAAGAGATGGAATTGGTCAAAGAACTTGAGATTTCAACCTAGCTGTTGAAGTTAGACCAAGTAGATTATACTTAGGAACACTCACAATTACTAGTGAATTTTTGGAACAAATCAAAAAGGAACAACGACAAGATCAATTCCTACAAGTGAAATTGAGTCTCGTAAGTGAAGGCAAAGGGACAAAATTCCAATAAGGCACAAATGAAGTAATCAGGATCAATGGACAATTCGGTATCCCTTAGAATGATGAAACAAGAAGGATGGTATTGGAGGAAGCCCACAAAATCAAACTTAACTTTAATCTAGAAGCAACCAAAATGTATCAAGACTTGAGAAAAAAAATTTGGTGGCAAGGGCTCAAGAAGGATGTAGTGGAATTCATAACAAAGTGCTTAACATGCTAAAAAACGAAGGTTGAGCATCAAAAGTCATCTGAACAATTATAACCATTGAATATTTCAAAATGGAAATGAGATAGTATCTTAGTGGATTTCGTAACAGGATTATCAAGGACAACGTCCAGTCACAATGTTATATGGGTAATAGTGGATAGACTAATCAAGTCCGCTCATTACCTACCTATAAACAATCATTATTCATGGGAAAAGCTTACCCACATATACCTCAAGAAAATCATCAAGTTGCATGGCATGCCCTCTAGCATAGTTTCTTATAAAGATCCTCATTTTACTTCTAAGTTTTGAGGTAGCTTGCAAGAAGCATTAAGAAGTAGGTTAAGACTTAGTTCAACTTACCATCTGCAAACTAATGGTCAACATGAGAGAACGATTTAATCGCTTGAAGACCTATTGAGAGCGTACGTGCTAGAGTAAACAAGAAATTGGAATGAGTTTTTTTTCCTTTAATTGGGTTCATTTACAACAATAGTTTCCACTCGAGCATAGGTATGACACCTTATGAAATGCTCTATGGAAGAAGGTGTAAAACCCCCTTGCAGCAATGCTATATAATATATATATATTAAAAACGTGGCAACGCAAAAGAAAAACGAAAGTGGGCTTTCGATATATATATATATATATATATATACACACACACGTTAGAAGTGGAAACGAAAATCAATTGGGGGCGCTGTTTATACACGAGAAAATTTACATGTAAGTATATGCATAAATATCATAAGCTTAACCCGAAAGAAGGAAGCTGAAAACCTTAAGTGTCTCAGGTTTCGCCTAATACATCTGTATATTTTTTTTCTTTGCCAAAAAGGAAAACTAAAACTTTCCAAAACAAAATTTCGAATAATAACCACCTATATAAACTCGAAGCCGAGAGAAGGAGGAAGTTGGAACCTTCCGAAAAACAAGTAGCAATAATAAACGTGAGAAGCAAAACCGAGGCAAAGAGACGTTGGGAACGTGCAACACCGCTAGCCTCGCCACCATGAACCACCACCAGGAGAAGGAGGTTTTTGCCACAGGACGCCAAAGCTTCTCATCACTATTGTAAGGGACGTCGGAGCCCAAGTAAGGAGGAGCCTCCCTCGTCTTGATGAGCCTGTTTTATTTTCTCTGTCTTTATTTACTATCATGGTTCTGTTTTGTTTCTTCCTTTCTTTTTTTTTTTGTTGCTGGCTATGTTACTTGTTATTGTATCGTTCTGTCTATGTTTTGATATTTTGTTTCCCTGCAAATGAGTGGTTAAGAAGGAGAAGGAGAGGCCACGTGCTGGAGAGGAAGGGACATCCGGAAAAGGAAAGAAAGAAAGAAAAAAAGAGAAAGGAAGAGAGTCTAGAGATAGAGGGAGGGCGAGAGAGAATGAGAGACAAAAAGAAGAAAAAAAAAACGAAATAAATATGTAAAATAATTTTAATATTATAATTAAATAATAATTATTATTATAATAAATAAATATATAAAAATATGTATATAGGGTCAGGATAGGGTGGCAACTACAGAGGCTACTTCTGATTAATATAGTGCTGACTGATTTTCAATCAGAAATTTGAAAAAATTAAAATAATAATAATAATAAAATAAAAATAATTAAATAATTAAATAAATAAAATTTATTAATTAATTAAATTTTTTTAAGTAATAATTGTAATATTAATAGAAATTTTGATAATAAAGAATAATAATAATAATATTAAAAATTAGAATTTAGTGATTAGGAATAAGGTTATGGAAGAAGTTAGAAGTAATAAAAAGTAAATTAATTTTTATCTTTTATTTCTTTTATTTATTTACTTTTCCTTATTTTCTTTATCCATGTTCATGAAGTATATATATATATTGGATGATAAGAATATAGTGTGCAACATATGTATTTGAGATGAGAGGTACTTATTATTCTCATCTATGATTATTATTATCTGTTACTTGGTAAGCATGAAATTTTAGTGTTGATATAACAATATGTTTTATCCATATTATTAGAATAGGAAAAAACTTGTTATGTTTAAGATATATTCTAACAAAAAGGAATATGATAGGTCATCTCTAGAAAAATAGAGACGATTAGGAATAACGAAATAGAGATGTACAATGATTGGTAGCCACGAGTCTCCGAGAGGATGATGGCTTCCCGAGTACAAATGCTTTATTGGTGAAATAGTAAATGAAAGAGCAAAGAGTCTGATATACAAAGAGAATGCCAGAGAGTTTCTGATGTTGTCATCTAGTAAGGGTTAAGTCTCATCTGATGACATAAAGTTGTGATAGTACCAATGATGGAAACTCAGTCCCAAGGATGGTGGAGGTGGTTACCGATTGATGTAACGATATCTCGTATGTGAAAGATCAAGATTGGAGTACTACATGGGTTGACTATAGTATGGTACTTGAGAAATTATCTGTAGGCTCTCAAAGCCCTTGGGGATAGTGTGAGGTGCCAAGTTATGAAGGCTCTAGATATTAGAGGGATTCACATAACTGACTTGGTGTCCTTGACAACTACGGAGCATTACCATGTTTGGTTGAGAATTTCCTGATATGAGTACTATACAGGATATATACTCCCGATCGTCACCCAAAAAGCAAATAAGGAAATATTATGACGTATCATATAAGTCCTCTAAGAGTAAAAAAATTAAGAGACATCAAGGGGTCCTAAACGCAGTTAGTAGAAAAATTGAATAGACACATCGCAATGAGAAGAGAGAATGGGAGAGTAAGTGAATACATATATGCTTATATGCTTGTTTGTTTGAGAGGATGGAAGATTCATTCCTTGCACTCCCATTTTTCTTATTCAAAAGGCAAAGATGCTCAAGCTACCCTTCTAGTTTTTTATTCAACCCTTAGGCAGTTGATGGCTCCTTGATCCATCGTATGAGCATGACGTCAAGACGATAGGCGAGTCTTGTTGTTGGGTTGTGACTAGAGAATCTAAGTCTTGTCTTCTTTTGAATATGGTGTGATATAATTTATTCTTTTGACAAACTTTACTTTGATGATTTCCTTATTTTATATTAATGCATGTGATAATACTATAACTATAATTTGTTGTCTCAATGTCAATTTTGAAATTTGTATCTTTACTTTCACAAGTTAATACATTATGTTTTATTTATAAATGGAGAGTTTGCTTTCCAATGTGAAATATTTGGGAAAATATTAAATCACATTGTTAATTAAAACTTTGCATGGAATTTTTTGTAATATATGTAAGGCCATTATTTTGAAGATTAAAGATATCATCTAATTTGTTTGTCGCAACCTAAATGAATTAGCATTCAACGACTTAGGAGTTAAAAATGTCACGTTTTTCTCTACTTAAAGGGATTTGGAATTTAAATTAATAAAAAAAATTTGCTTATTTAAACGTATTTTTTTTATTTTAAGAAATTAGAAGGGTGTTACTTATTTATTTCAAGATACAAATTTTGAGGTTGAAGTTTTTTTTTAGGGTGGTAGAATTGTAACACCCTCAATTTAAAAAAAAGAAAATTCAATTATTTGAAATCATTAATATCTCTCTTTAATAATTAGTTCAAAAATAATAAATTAACAAAAATTAAATAAATGAAATGTTGTCAAAGAAAATAATACTCCAAGTAATTTACTGATGAATAAAACTCATAAAATTGTAGAAAAAAAAAAGTGAAAAAGAGAAAGAAATTAAATTTTTGAAAATAAATTAGGAATAAATTAGCAATTTTATGAAGACTTGTTGAAGGCGTCCATGTTGGAGTAAACAAGAAATTAGAATGAGTTTTTGCCTTTAGTTGAGTTCACTTACAACTATAGTTTCCACTCGAGCATAGGTATGACACTCTATGAATCGCTCTATGGAAGGTGTAGACCCCCCTTGTGTTGGTTTGACACCGATGACTCATTATTACTAGGACTGGAGGTGTTGCAAAAAAACCATAGAGAAAGTGAAAACGATTATAGAGAAAGAGAAAACGACACAAAATCAACAAAAGAGCTACTATGACAAAAGGGGGAAACCCCTGGAATTTCAAACAAGAGAGCGTGTATTTTTGAAAGTGATGCCCACAACCGGAGTAAGTAGAGCTCTAAAATCTCAAAAACTCACACCAAAATTCATTAGACCCAACCAAATTTTAAAAAGAATTAGCCTTGTTGTCTATAAGATAGTCTTACCCTCAAACTTGTAAAATTTGCATAGTGCATTCCATGTGTCTCAGTTGAGATAATATATCCCTAATCCTTCCCATGTAATTGAGCTTGATTAACTGCACATGAGAAATAACTTGATTTATGATGTAGCACCTGTAAGAATCAATGATAAAAGGATAAAGCAATTCATGGGCAAAAGCATGAGACTAGTCAACTTGGGAATTGGAAAGCAAGATGGTAGAGTTGTATCCCCATTTATTTCAAGGTACAAATTTTGAGGACGAAATCTTTTTTTAGGATGGTAGAATTGTAATACCTTTAATTTTAAAGAATAAAAAATTCAATAATTGGAAATAATTAATATTTTTATTTAATAATTAGCTGAGAAATAATAAATTAAGAAAAACTGAAATAAATGAAATGTTGTCAAAGAAAATAATATTTCAAATAATTTACTGATGAATAAGACTCACAAAATTGTAGAAAAAAAGTGAAAAAGAGAAATAAATTAAATTTTTGAACATAAATTAGGAATAAATACTAATATTGACTTTGGTCAACTCATTCATGGTAGTATGATAAATAACTCATGGTTAGAAAAATTAGTTTAGCTAAAATTGATTAAACTTAAACTAACTCAAGTAATTAGATGTCTAGAGTGATTAAAAAAGTTTGAAACCAAATTGATCAAAGGTTTAACATGGATTAAGTATCAATTAGGAGTCTTAAACTTAAAATTAGGGAACCCTAGACTTAGGATGAGACCCTATAAAAGGGACCATTATGCAATTGGTTGCTCCTAAGCCATTTATGCTACCAACATTGCCTCTCTGTCCTCATTTTCCTTGTTTCCGCAATTCTCACCTCGACAATATACCTTTCTCCCGCTCCTCTTGTGTATTTTAAACCACCCAAGCCTCCATAACCTTTGCACCAATTGCTGGATAAATGAGAGCAGTAGAAGACAGTTACTGGTTGTTGTCAAAGGGGGCACCATATCTATCAAGTTTTCTATAGAAGAAATAGTGAGACTTCACCTAAGGAGGAGTCTTTCTCATCCTTCCTAGCCATTTTTATTTTTGTCTTATGAAGGAACAAAGGCTCTAAAGATAACTCCTTGAATACTAATCTCTGGACTTAACCAAGGGTTGGTAAACTATATTTTTGAAGCCTTAAAACAACTAAAATGAAAAGGAAAGGCAAGGGAATAATGGAACCATTTTGAAGATGAACTTTATTTTTGGCTTGTTGGTAAAGGTTTAAATGTTTTCAAGTAGTTGTCCTAACAGTCGACTCAAATAACTCAATAGGGATTACATCATCGACACCATACAAAAGATTGAATGGTGTCTCGTGAGTTGACAAATATGGAGTGATATTGTAAAACCATGGGGAGTTCCTTTAACCATGCTAATCATGCTGACTCTAAATGCTTATTTAACCTAATCAAAATAATTGTACTTGTTGCCTTCACCTAGCCATTCATTCAGGGATGTTCAACTTATGTGAAAATAAGATAAACTCCCTAAGTTTGGCATAATTCCCTTACAATATTGCTAGCAAATTGAGTGTCATTGTTAGTGATACGCGTGTAGGGAATACTAAAATGACACACAATAAAACACCATAGAATCTTTTTTACCTAATCGACTGTTATGATGGCTACCTATTCTATCTGAATCCACTTACTAAAGTAATCAAGATGTTGACACCTCACTTATAAAAAGGTCATCGAACGGATGAATGTAATGGTTCTGTCGGGTCCACTGTGTAAGTTTGTGTGCCTTTGATAATTGTCACATTTTTTCACATGATCTATGTAGTTTGCACAATGTGAACCAATAATACCCTGCTTGGATGATCTTGTTTCTAAGAGCTCGACCTCCTATATGGCTTCCACAAATATTGTTATGTTCCTCCCATGGATCCTTGCATCAACC
>JAMLFT010005713.1:0-17147 GCA_026544285.1 Pachyrhizus erosus
AATAATTTTTTATATTTTTTATCACTCTTCATTACATTCATCCATTTTACAATATTATCTTACAAAATCATAAAATAAAAATACATTTTAATAATAATAATAATAATAAATTTTAAATTATTTTCATTTACAAATTAATTGTAACATCTGATTTTATTTTATGATATTTTTGTCATTTTTCATTTATCTTTTTCTTTCCTTTCACTTTTTACGTAATTAAAAAATTATGACATCTCGTGCATTAACTGCAATAATTTATTTTATAAGCAACACTAATTGCGATAATAGCCATGGGTGAATTAATAGTCTTATCAATTGCTAATAGCCACCAACCGACAATTGCTATGTTCTTACATATATTCCACTCCCCACCATGTTTTCTAGAAAAGAAACTGCGTGGGAGGTCTTGCGTCACATAGTAAATAATTGCCAGGTGCTGATTAATTTCACCCACTGTATTCGAGTCACATTGGAAAACCGATTTGGAACCTTGATTTATTCTATATTAGCCATCATGAGTTAGAATTAGGGTAACATACATATACATATGCCCATGACTGATTTTGCATCATGGGCCAAGCAAGATTGGCAAAATGTTTGTTTAGTAGGAGAAATTATTATATGCTTTACTATCATTCTTATAATTCTAACCAATGTCCACGCAATTAAAAATCTTTATTATATATTTGTTATATGAATTAGTTGGTCAAGATCATAAATACATATATAGTATTTTAAAGTCTTATAATAATTTATCGTTCAGTATATTAGTATATAGAGAAGTCTATTTCTACTAAGCCTCACGAGAGTCATATGGTGTAAGGTAGCATTGAGGAAGAGTTAGTTGTACGACAAGGGGCAACAAATGAGATGGTGCACATCAACATGAACTCCAATGTTCAGTGCAAGTGTTTGAGGGCTAGTAGAATTATTAAAGATTTATGAGGCATATTTTAAAAATTGTGAGAGGTTACTATTTATGGATGTCATTTGAGTGTGGATTTGGTCTTTAATAAATATCTATTCGAGTTAAACAATATTTAAATAATAATTAGATTTTTATTTGAGATAAAAATAAGTTAAGTTACTTAAAAAGGTCTATGATCATATATTATATTCAAATGTGATTAATTTTTTTTTAAAATAAAGTAGGATATTTAAAAATATTAATTAAGATATTTAAAAATATTTTAAAATTAATTAACAAGTCAATTTATTTATAAAACATAAATAAATATTTATTGTTATTGTTATTATTATTGTTCTCTATGTTGTTGTTAAATGTAATAAAATTTTATATTTATTTTTTTTAAAATATATATTGAACCTTTTAAATGTTAATCATGTTTACCTATATAAAAATTTAAGCTTAAGCTCATAAGTTTGTCGAAACATAAATTTATATCTTATTAGAAGTCTTGTTATAAAATGTACTTTTAAATATCATGAATATGAAACTAGACATTAAACAAGTTAAATTTGATTTTTATAAAATCTAACATACATTTTTTTACTTTTATCTTAATGTTAAAGTATCACAAAGGAGGTCCTTAAATAAGTTAGGCTAAGCAAAACTTTTATGTAGATCAAGTCAAACCTCTAAATTAATCTTAGATAGATAAATAAACTACAGATAAATCATGTATTTTTAACCAATATTAGGTTCAAGCCTTACAAAATCTAATTCAACCTAACCTATTTTAGCTCCTAGTTCTTACATAAGAATTAAAGAGCTCTTCAAGGATGATTGTCACCTTTGAGTGAGATCAAAGAATAAGAAGCAGCTAGCTTGTTCATACTCACTAAGATGTGATTAGTTAGTAGGATTTTATTACACTCTATAGAAGGTGGTACACCTTATGAGGTAGGATGACACTACTTAATTCACACATTACTTGAAGAACGAATTTTGACATGAGGTGGAGGGAGTGAACTTCAAAGACTAAGTAACATAATTTTATTTAGCTCAATAAGATTCAATGTAAGCTTTGGTTTGAAACAAAGGTAGAATTTCAAAAGAGTAGGGTAGCCATGACCCCCCAAATTGTTTTTTCCTTTTAACAAGCATAAAAAAAAATTTATACATGAAGTTGTAAATAATTTGAAGTGTCTTTATTTCTTTATTTGATCCTAAAATTTTTAGACAAAATCCACCGCTAATTCAAAAGATATTTTAAGGTCTATTGATTTGATCAATTTTTTTTAAATTGGACCTTCTTAACACCCACTTTAAAACAACTAAAAATAAAAGATTTATAATCTTTATTAAAAATGATATTCAATCAAATCATGCATAAGACATTCCACTATTATCTCTCTATATGATAATGTGATAGAAATGATAAAATTTTGAGTTATTGTAATAGTTATTTAATTACATTACTTTCTCTATTTTATTTTAATTATTGTCTTAAGTTTTTCTATATAAATATATAATAAATAAATAACTAAAATTTGTATTAAATTAATCTAAATCTGGATTAGTTTTACTGAATATAATAATAATCATAAAAAATATATTAAAAATACAAATAAAAAATGAAATAACAATTATTCTGAAATAAATGAATTTTTAAAGAATTTTTTTATACATTAAAAAATTAAATAACACAGACTAGATTTGATCGCAACAAGTTCACTTAATCTAAACCTTCTTATACATGAAAAAAAAAAAGTAAAAAATATTTTTCTTGAGAAAAGAATGTTGTAATAACGTTTATGTTTAATTCTTGGGCGCAGTTTTCCATTAAATTTGGGGGGATGGAATTGACAAATATTTTACTCTCTTGGGATACCCCTTTCGGAAAAGTAGCCGCATTAGCATGCCTAATTAATCCTACTTCTCATACATGATCATATATATTACTGCATTCCTCTATTCTAGTAAATTATTCTGGCCCACAAAATCAAATTATTTTTTTTCTGAAGAAATATTTCTATGAAAAGTTAAAAATTAATTTCTCAAACTACTATGATTTATTTTAAAGACTAAATCTTTTGATAGATGTTATTCTATAAATAAAAATCTTGACCACATGCTTCTTATATATACATAAGAGAAGAGTTATTCATCATTTACACTATTTATTTTTTTAACATATGATAAGGAGTAACTAAAATTACTTTTGGAGCAGAGCCTAGTAAAGGCCTGAAATTAATATTGATCCATTCATCTTAAGAAACTGGTGGGCAAGGGTGACCATGCAAGATTACTGCAAGATCTCTTGTAATAGTCTTCTGAGTAAACTATATAAAAGAAAGAGCCTTGATTTTCTCGCTAAAGGCATACGACCAAATAAACAAGCAAGTAAAATGAAAAGAGAAGGGACATGAATCTTGAGAAAAAGTAAAGTTGGATGCTGGTGTTGGTGCTTGAAATAATAGTGAACTAAGCTTGTGCAGATTGATATGTGAGCTTATCATTATTGATCAGCATTCTCCAGGCCAAAATTGACTGATGTAAGCAATGATAAATCATCAATGATCAACTGGGCACGAAGATTAAAAGTTCGAGGTACCATAATTTTGAGGCCCCACACGTTGCATGATAACACCCACTTTAATTGTTGAATAAAAATACAGCCCCTTTAATTTTGACTTAGAATAGACCAAAATAATCCAGTAAATTCAATGATTATGTGCGTCAATTCACGCCAATTTGATCCCTCTTTTTGCTTTTCCCATATGAATTATTGTAGAAGTGAGCTGATGATTATTATTGCTTGGCGTGCTTAAAGTATTTAGTGTATAACCAAGATATATGTAAACTATGAATCAATTTGCAGCTTTGTTAATATAGAAAGCATAGCATACCAAGTGTAATAAAAAATAGTAACATTGGTTAATTAAACTCGGGATTTGCCAATTAAAAGAGAATTTTAGAGAATTAAAAAAAGAAGAAGAAGAAGAAGAAAAAAGCCTTGTCTTCACAAGGCAGAGTGGGATTTGGTTAATTTGCATGCTTCCACTCACACAACAGATCAATTATCATTGTAGCAAATCTGAACAAAAAATGTAACTTTCAAAAGATTAGGTGCCTACAAGGCAAGACTGCACCTTCTAATTTGAACGTGACATGTCCTCCACTTGGTAGTTTTTCACTTTGGACAACATTTCACATTCAAATAGCGTATCCAATCCTCACTTTTTTCCCCTTCTTAGACAGAAATGTTGCAGTGACGTGTCCAATAGAATATATAACACTTAAATTGGCAAGATTTGTTTAAGGTCAATTAGATGGGTCTTAATCATTATGATCACAGGGATTTCCATTAGCAATTCAGAAATGCTTATTAATTACTGCCTTTTACAACACACTAATTAACCTTATGGTGATCAAATTCAAATCCTTTGCTCAGAGATTGCTCTCAATTTTCTTGCTCCTTGGAAAATAAATTTACATTGCTAATCATAGAATGTCAGCACTCTATTCCTTGCAATCCATTGCACTAAGTAGTACCCTGCTTTATCATGATGGCTAGTGATTGTGAACTTCATCTCACTAATTTCCCAGTGCGTGTTATGATCATCATAAGAGAGCATGTGACTTTATAATAAAAGAACCATACATGGGTGTAAACAAATACTCACCACATCAACATCACCGAAAGGTACCACGGCCGAAATGGTGGGTCACGGACATTCATGCACCGTAATAGAAATTTGGAAAGACAAGGCAAAACAATAGGAAATCTTTCTATTTATAATATATTTCAACTAAAAATTTGATTTCTAATATCGTCATCTCAAATGTTTACTGCATGCTAGTCTTGCTGAGTCATTATTTTTATTGAGGTCTTAATTCGTACCTTTCACTAAAAAAAATTATTTAATAATAAACAATAATATTGACCAATTATTAAAATTGTTATTATAAATATAATTTTAAAAATTAATCTGGTACTTGACTTAGATATATATCATTTGATCATTAGATCAATGGTTAAATCAGTAAATCACTAGTTGACCCACACAATCTGAGTTGTATTAAAAAATATAAAAATTTTATGTTTATTTTAAAAAAATCTAAAATAAAATCACATAACAAATTAATATAATTCTACAAACTCATTATTCAAGTTCAAATTTATTGGCATTCAACCATAAAATTTTAAACTAATAAAATAAATTCTAAAGAAATAACATACTGATAAGTTTGAAGGCTATGAGGCATATAAATATACAAACAGAAGTCATAACTTTTTCTTTCTTTAAATTTATTTTGTTCCCACAACTAAAATCTCGTTGTTTTGAGTAATTTTTTTAAAGAAAAAAATTTAATGATTCAGCCTAGATAATTAGATTACTGATTTAACCACTAATCTGATCGGATCATACTAGGTCACATTAAATTAACATGATTAATTCAATAAACAACTCAATTTGATCAAACATCCAATTCATAGTTTAATTAGTTAGATTGATCAAGCTAGTTTGAATTTTAAAACAATAATTATAAATAAATATAATTTTAAATTATATCGTTAAGAGAAATGTTAATAACATTTTCTCAATTATTCTCTTTTAATAAATAAGACCCACAAAAAATTGTAATTTTCAATTAATTTCAATCAGCTACTATCAATAAAAAAAAATTTACTAACAACAAAAATTAAACTGTTATTATAAACAAAAGGTCCGTACTAATCATAAAGTTGTTAGTTACAAACTGTGTAGGTGTGCCTCTCTACATTCTAAACCCTACATCTAATTAAGGACATTTAAATTAGAAAAGGACACAAGCTACAAGCCTACACAACCACCATATTAGAGTACATGCTTGCATATTGTGCAAAAGTCATTAGAATAAACCTAGTGTACGTTTGATTTAAGACATTCTCGCTTTTCAATACATCTTCAACAGAACTTTACTCTCACATAATTTTTCCATTAAACACGAAGAAGCACGTACGCAAACACAACTCTAATGGTTTGCATAAAATCATAAATTCACATTTCATTATTGCCTATTGTAACAAAAATAGTAGATGCGTGTGGATATATAGGAAAATATGTACAATTTTCACTTGATAAATAATAGTTCCAATGAGAGTCAGAAGTAGAACATTTTACTCCTAATCACCCAATTAATCTCTACTAAAAAGGTAATACTAATTATATTTGGCATTTATGCCTGATATTTTACTTTAAATTAACGTAACAAATTCAAAAAGAAATTATGCATCCGCACTGTGCAGCCTTAATCTATTTGAATCTTGACTATATGGAATTAAAAATACTTCGATCACAATTGTTTACTGTAATACATATATAACTTCAAATTGTTTCAAAATAAATTAAAACACACCCTTAATTGATATTTTTATAATGACGGAACCAACCCAATTCCTCCTGCAATTGCCTCATCCACCAATTCTAATGAATTAAAATATAGTTTTATTTAATCAAAAAAGATTTAAATTAAAAATTATTAAATAAATTAAAATAACTTATGTCAGATAATTCATGCATTCAATGATATAGTGAGATTAATATGTAGAAATTTTTATTAATATAGGTCTCATTTAGATTAATTTCTCTATGAGAGGAAAATAAAATAAATCAAAGCTATTTTCATGCGTTAAATCTAACTTATACACCTTAATATTTTTAAAAGGTTTTTTTATTTAACTTTGTTATAAATTGAGGAGTATAAGATGAATTTTGGAGAAAAAATAATTTATTTCACCTTTTTTTATTTATTCTTATAATTACTTATTAATTTTCTTTTATATATGCCACTTTGTAGATGTCCTTTAGGCTGAAATCAGCAATCTAGCTTTTTGACTGAAAAATAATTTCACCACATGTTTTGGTGTCGTCTATCTATCTTTTTATTCCCATTTGCTTAGAGATTGAAATTCTACACAACAGTGAACAGTAAGAAATAATGGCATTTCGAATGACTTTGGCTTCAGCTTCAGCAATTCAGTCTGATTTGTCTGATACGATCGGTTTGACCACGAAGCTCCACCGAAAGGTACTAAAATAATGCAGATGTTCATTAACATGTCTAAAATTTCAACTCTGAGCCATATAAAATACAGAACAGTCATATAATATTGACCTTAAGACATTAGGATGAAAAAAGAAATTATAAAGCCAATAGATAATTACATCTAAAAGTATTCGGTTTTGTTAAATATCAAAGTGATAGGTTTCCATTAGAAAAAAGCATCTATTTTATTTTTATATAATAAATGCTTAATGCTTTATTTCTTAATTAAAACTTACCACTTTTAGATGTTTAAAATCAATCCTAAAGTCCAATGTTAACATTTTACACAAATATTTACTGTTATCCGAAATCATTAAGCAGTAATTTGAATGCTAAATCTCTGGACTAGAGTAATCTTTACCTTTTAACAGTGGACCAAAGTTTAAAGTTGTGGGATAAGGGACAAACCTACACTCCCTCACTCTTATAATTTGATCCTACCTTCCCATGCTTATTTTATTTTTTGTTTTTCACTAAGCTCACAGTATAAATAGGGACTAAACTCCATCCAAAATGCACCACCACAGAAGCAATTAACCTATTCGGGTCATTCTCACTCAAAACACAAAATTCTTTCATCCTAATTAAGGTGACAATGAAGGCAGCACACATTGCTTTGTGCACTTTGGTGGTGCTTCTTGTGGCTGAAGTTCAAGTGTCAATGGCAGTAACATGCAGCCCAGTACAGCTGAGCTCATGTGTGAGTGCAATAACCTCTTCAACTCCTCCATCAAACCTATGCTGCTCCAAGATCAAGGAACAGAAACCATGCCTTTGCCAATACCTCAAGAACCCCAATCTCAAGAAGTTTGTTGACTCTCCCAATGCAAGGAGAGTTGCTAGCACTTGTGGGACTCCCTTCCCAAGGTGCTAAGTGTTTAATTTGAAGAGGTTTTCTCTGCCTGATTATGCATCTTGATCGATCCAAGTGTTCTGGCCAGAGACTAGAGAGTGAAAACAAAATATATGTGTTACCATATATGGTGTGGTTTAACGTCTCTATGTTTTAATGTTAGTAAAAGTACTAGTCCTAATGGATATGTGATGCTTTGGTTTCATGTCATTCCATTTCAGTTCCTTGGTGTGGTCTCATCTTACGTAACGTTAGTTGTTGCAAAAGGCTGTATTTATAATTCAAAGAAGTATCTGATCATGTTTCCTCTTCTTAACTCTCTCTTTTTCTATTTGTTTATTTATATATCAGATCAGTTTATAACTGCTCACTTTGAAATGGAGTTGTTTGAATACATCATAAAATTTTGTAATTTTTAATAAATTTTATAAAAATAAAATGTATTCAAAAGAGTGTGACTTATTCTTACAGGATAATTAGCATTACCTATGCCAAAAGCATTCGACATAAATGTGACAAGCTATCAAGAACAACAGAGAAAACAGATAACAAAATGTATTTTGGTTGCAGCATTCTAGTTGCCTTATGAGTACCCATGATTGTGAAAATGCCATAAGATCAGAGATCCTGTCCAGTATTTACACACTTTTGTCCCCTTTTCTTGTATTTCCCATTCGCCTCTCTAATGCCCCCATCAATGTTAAGAGGGAAACAAAGTCTTCATATATGAGAACTGTTCCCTAATTAATTATTACAGGAATGAATCTCAATCATATAATGAAACATAGATAATCATGATTTGTTCTCGTAATAACTAGTGAAAACAATTTTGGCTTGTATGCTCCCTAGATCTATACAACACACATATAATATTCAGTGAGAACGAAAAGTTATTTTATTATGTGAAAGTAGAGTGAATTTTAATTATATATCTATATATAAATAATCAAAATTAAAGGCTATTTAAAATTAGATAACCACTTTACGTAACATGACTTTTATATTTTAGTCTTAGCTATTTTTAATAAGATTTGAGGGTCAAGATTTATCTTCTACTTACCCGTAACAAAAGTCCTCCCACTTGATATACTTTTTAGTGTATGCGTTTACTATATTTTTCACATGAATTATGCTATTTTTATTTTTAAAATAATATTTATTTAATTTTATTAATCAATATTAGATAAATAGATATTATTTAAAATATTGTATATATAAATGTTATAATTTTTTCTCAAAAAAACTTAAGTAAAAGTACAAAGAAACACAATAAAAAAGGTTGAATAGTATTTCTTATAATCTTTGTGCAATTCTTTTTAGAAAATTCATTAAAAACACTTAGATAAAGCTTTAAAAACTATGAATGACTTCAACAAAATAAGTCAAAAGTATCATCATATATATAAATTAAGTGTAGTTTTAATTGGAGTAAGAGTTCTTACACCAATTAAACAAACAAGATAAGGAGAGAAAAAAAATAAACAAAAATATTTATATATTGGTATGTCTTATTGTTTAAGACCATGTCCAATCTTCAAAAATAATAAAGAGTTTTGCCAATTAACAAACAAATATACAAAAATTATGTTTTATTCTGTTATAAGTATTATTTCTTTTTTATCTATCTAGATCATCAACATCTAAACAGTCTATCACTTGTCTCACTAAACATCGATTCAAATATTATTTTAACAAGTCTATTTATTTAGACTTATCAAACTAATTTAAATTTGAACATTGTAATCCTATATTGTATGTTTAAGATCAAATATAATAAATGATAGTCTAAATGTTCACAAAATATTTACTAGTTTTATAGAAAATGTTATTTAAATAATTGAAAGTAAATGAGCATAATAAATATAAGTTTTCTAAAAAAATCTGTATGTCTTGCTGACTTTTGAGATTTGTATAAATACTATTGAAAATTAATCGTTGTGAAAGTTTTTTTCTCATATTTAAAATGAATGTTGATGTACGTTAAGTGTTTTTTCCATTCTAACAAATATAGTATTTATTTGTGTAAAAGGTGGAAGTTTCTTATACTTATATTTGTTGAGTTTCCTTGTAATGTTGTCTGGTCAACTGTGCTTTATGTGAATCATGCTCTTTGAGGCAAAAGAGTTAATAAATTATCTTTTTATTTCTTTTAAAACAGTATCAAGTTGTTTCCACATTATGTGAATCGTTAAAATAGTACATAAAGATGTTTAGCCTTTATGAAAATATAATATTTTTATATTAATTTGTGATTAAAACTAAGGATTAAATCATCTTATACACTACATTACTTATTATGTCTCTAAATTTTATGACATTAATTTATTTTAAAAAAAACATATATAAAAATATCTCTCTGAAATATTTAAGAAATTCTCTTTTGAGTTTTAATATTTAGTTTATTTAATAAGTGTCACAAAGTTTTAAATAATATCTAAAGCTTTTATCGTCAAGAATTTATTTTTTTCAGCCAAGAGCATATGCCTAGGCTGAGGAATTGTGCCCAATCTTGGTCATCTACCCAAGCACCACAGTCCCTAAGCCAATCCATGTAGTTTCGGTTTCTCTACCATGTCAAACGCAGTCCCTTTCTTTCAGCACCGGTCTAGCTGTAATCCATATCCACATGTAAAGTGTGGTTGTCACAAAAAGTCGAAATCCATATCGATATGTAACAACACAAAGCTCTCATAGTGCTCATTGAACATGCCTTCTTTTATATATATAATGGGAATCCAATGAATTGGATTAGTTTATTGGGAAATAAATAGTCCAAAACAATAATTTTGAATTGAGAAAAGCGCCAAAATTAATTAGCATGTACAAGATTTTAACGGTACTTAATATACAAACATAAAATTTACTACAAATTAAGCAAGTTTGTTATGGGATTCCAGCCCATTAACCATGGTCTCTTGTCAGATGGAAGCACGAAGTTCAGCTCAAACATCTCTTTTGACATGTTGCCTCCTGTCCGGAAACCCACAAGCATTGCAACTATTTCTGCACTCTCCTGTACATGGATTTGGTCATGAGGATCAGTCCATAGCTTGCAGATAAATTGCATCTTCCTCTGCTTCCCATCAAGAGGGACATCCCATTTCATATACAACGCTTCCCTCTCCTCCAGCGACAAACGTGATGTCAGTCTCTTCGCAAGAAATTCCCTTTCTCGTTTCAAAGCTCTCATACTGCAATAATAGTAACATATTAATATATAAACAAAGCAAAAATTTCATTAATAACTGTATAGATAAATATAAAGACAGTAGTATAACTGCATTTGTAAAATATATATTCCAAGAAAGAACCTTGATGACAATGAGATTGTACGTTCGTCCCCAACATGAGGAGCTGGGCTAGCATTCCCAAGTTCTGCTAGGTGTTGTTGCAACCATGTCAAACGCCTTAGTTCTACTTCCATGTATATTTGATCAGCTGGGTCTCCCTTGAATAACAAATAAAACTGGGTCCTGTGAATTATGGAGACATAACATAGATCCCATAATTCAAGGATCTGCTGCCGCTGCTCTTTGAATGTTATTTGCCAAGAAACCTGGGGTTCCTCTGGTTCACACGAGTACTCTTCATTGTCTATGTTGTGGCCATTTGCTTCGTTTGCTTCCAGTTCAAGCACCTAGATATCCAAAATAAAAGAACATGAGTCAAAAGCTAATTGGAAATACATTTAAATGAAGAATGCGCAATGGCATTGAAAATAGGAAGATTTTTTATCTATAAATATACCTGGCAAACAAGTAACTGCTTTTGGTACTGCAGTTTGGCCACACGTTCTTTCAATTCTGTCACATATGCTCTTATACTTCTTACATTCTCCTCTGCTGCATTCTGAAACATTTTCTGCATTTTCTTCATGTTAACTGAACTAGAACGTCGATAACCTGAAGTATTTTCCTTCGATGAAACATCTCCGGCTTCTTCACTTTTTGTTGGAGTCTCCTTCTCAGACTCAGGAAGAGTATCAGTCGAAACTATATCATCATTCTCAGGGGCTCTATTTTCAATATCAGATTCCAAAACTTGCTGCGTAGTAGATAATGGAGAGCAGGGAGATCTTAGGAAGTTTTGGCGATTGGCAGCATTGCTTGAAGATAAAGGAAGCAACTTTTTCCTTTTGTGTTCCTTTTTATTCTTAGGGGATGCTTCACTGGGTGAGTGTTGAAAGTTGTTCGGGAGAGACATCACCAACTTGTCTATGGACCTTTGAACATTTTCAAGCTGCTGTTCAAGATTTGCAATGGTGCTTCCTTGTGAATGAAGCCGGGTAATCTCTTCCTTGAGATTAGCACTGACACTCTTGTTGATAGAAACCATGCTTCCAACTTCAACATCCCTGGGTGTTGTTGATCTAACAGCACGCATTTCCCTTATTTCTGCTTGCAGCTTTGCAATTGTCTCAGCTGCATCTTGGTTACCTAGTCTATGACATGCCACTTCCTTTTGTAATACTTCCAAAGCTCTATTGGCTTCTTCACCCAGCTGCTCTTGGAGGTGCTCAAGTTTGCGAATCTCATGCATAAGGGTAAAAGGAGCAGTAGACGATTGCCTCATGGACTGTCTTAATGTTGAGCTTCTTACTCTCTCACATCCTAGCTCTGGTTTTAACGATGATAGTGCACCAGTGAATGACAGGCACTTCTTGACTGGCAGATGTGGTGATTCAAGTGGGTTTGAGACCTGAAGTGCAAAAATATTTTAAAGTCAGTTGAAATGAATCAAGACAGAGAGAACGGGGGAGGGTAGGGGGAGAGAGAGAAAGAGACCTTCTGGTCATCCTGAAGCTTTCTGCGTAATTCATCCACCTGAGTTTGTGCAACATCTCTCTGGCGTTTCAGCTCCTCAATTTCCATTTCCATCTGGACAAAATCAGGTAAAAATATTCAATACTACGGTATCATATTAGTATCCAATATCAGTTTTTTCTTTTTTTGTATGTGTGTTCAATTTACCTGTTGAATTTTCCAATCCTTTTCTTTAGATGGATCAGGAGTGCGCAATTCTGCCTCCAGCCTTGCAACTTCCTTTTGTAAATGTTTAACAAGCTGCTTGTCTGATACAACCTATTGAAAAGAAAGCTGTCAAATTTTCTTCTGCTAATTTGGAAATCGAAAGAACAAATCAATCATCGGATTACTCTGAACCCGGTACTTACCATGTTAACTTTAGCATTATTTGTGACTTCCTTTGCCCGGGTAGCAAACAAGAGAGTGTTTCGTGATTGCTCTACATGGCTCAATGCTGGACTCAAAGTACAAACAATAGCAGTCCGTGCATTCCCACCAAGGGAATGTTGCAATATACGTGTGAGCTTTGAATCTCTGTAAGGTATATGACCACTTCTTTTTCCAACACTGCATATGATGATATGAGAACAAACCGTTAAAATAAGGTGAAATCAGTACTCAATTATAATGGCACAATCAACTTTCTGTAAAATACAGCAATCCTGACCTGAGCTTCCTGATAACAGTTGTAAGAGTCATCAAGCTAAGGTTAATATGGCAGCCTTCTTTCAGCCTAGTTCCATCTGCATGTGTCTGTGCAGCCCTCTCACTTCCGGCTAGATCAACAAAGTTCTGCAATCATAGACATGAGTTATTCAACAAGAACTAATTTATCCATTCAAAAGTAGATAAGTGGGAAACATCAATTACCAAGGTTGCGACAAAAGATTTCACACAATCAGCATTTTCACGGAGAGTACTTTGAATTGTCTGCAATGTACACCAAAAGGAAGAGAAAAAAATTTGTTTCCATATTAATTATGTGGGAAAGGAAAATAGGATGATCTTCTGAATTCCAACAAATAGTTGTACTACTATCTCTTACCAGTCTTATTATCTGGTGAGACCGCGAACTGTTATCATTTAGAGCAGTTTCACCAACCTGCCTTTGAGCTGCCAAATATATGAATCAATATATTAAATTGTTTGAGTAAGAAAACAGGCATATACTTCATGCAAGCCAAGAAAGCTTTCCTACCTTCACAAATGGAGATTAAATGTCTCAAATGGTTGTCATCTTTTGCTGTTTCTTCCATTAATTTCTCAACCACAGTACCTTTCTACAATACATGAAGGAAAGGTACATTACTGAATTGCTAGCTCATTAAGAAAAACAGAAAGAAATTTCAAACTGAATTATGTGCTTGTTCATTAGAAAATGGGAAGAAATAGAATATTACCTCGGGATCATCAAGAAGCTTCAAACTGCGACCAGATTCTGAATTTAACAAGTCCCTTACGTTCTCATTGTATATTTCTAGTCCAGATATTTTTATAGTGAAATCCCTTTCAGGGGTCTGTAATGATGCCAATTGAAAGATTAGTCAAAATTTAACAGCCTCCAAAATCCTATCTGACTTTTTTTTAAGTATATTAGAATTAAAATTAGACAGAATATTGTCTTCATCTAGCAATAAGAATTCAATTCTACAACTAATAAAGAATATAACCACAATTTGTCTTTGGAAAAACTTACATTCATAATATGCTCGTAGATATCGTTGACAGCCTTCTCCGTTATTCCTCTCATTGTGTATGTCTTTCCGCTGCTAGTTTGTCCATAAGCAAAAACTGTAGCTGCAATAAATATGCATGCAATGGTTACGTAATGCAGAGAGACCCTAACAGAGGCACACATCATAAGGGAGGTTAAGACAAATATGCAAATATCTGAAACAGTACCATTGATGCCAGTTAATGCAGATAATGCGACTTCCTTTACTCCTTCTTCATACACCGCCTCCGTTACTGAAGCAGGACCAAAAACTTTATCTGCAAGCAGAAAAACATGAAATTAAATTAAGAAAATGATAAAAGGAACTATGAACTGATAATGAGTAACAAAACTAAATCAAGGTGAAATTTATCATCAGATACCAAAAGTAAATGATGCTGGTTGAGAAGCACGTTCATGTAATGGTGGTTTATACACTATGGTATAATCATTGATGCAGTCCCATGCCACCTGATCTTTGGCCAATTGCTCCCTTCTGTTTAAAGGCCTTAGCCTTACAGTGACCACAATCTTCTCTTCTCTAGCTCTTGGCCCTCCCGGGGTTGATATCGGAGTCCTATCTATCTTCGAAGCTGGGGTTCCAGGCGTTTTCACAGTCATCTTCTAGAAAAATCATAGTGGGAAAGTCATCAACAAAATTTCGAAATAAAGTTCAGTAAATAGAAAAGTGAACAATTATAATTCAACTGGGGTTAGTTCACTAGTTCTTCAAATAATCCTGTTCCTGATTATGTTCAAGACTGAATTGATGTTAGATCAAAAGACATCTCTTATAATGTGACACGGATGATGCTCAAATTAAATACTAAACACAGTTTCAACTAAGAAAAACAAATCAGTGAAGAATTAATTAAAAATAAACGAATTTGACATGTAAAACGAAACTCAAATGAATTTAGCTGACGACGTTGTATAGATTCACTACAGAATAGTCAAATGCGAAGGATTAAGTTCTGAAAAAAAAATTAAATGGAATTTCATTTTAATACATTAAACTCAAAAAGGAAATATTGTGTTGATTCAAATCTGACGCTAATTTTAAGCATTAAACTGAGAAAATCCATAAAATAGGAAAGTGAATAAATAAAGAAGCACATTAATAGAGTCAAAATCCTCAAATGGAAAAACTTCATCAAGAGATCAGAAAGTTCAAAACGAAATCATAAAATAAAAGGCAATGGAAGCATGAACTCACATCAATGTTAGTTGAGTAATTTCCTCAACTCGGAAGGAGAAGGAGAAGAAGAGCGTGCGTCAAAGCTGAAAATTAGGGTTTAGAGAAAAATCGCTGTGTGTGGCGATTGTGATTCAAATGAATGAAAGGGCATTGGTGTGTGTGCGCGACGCGACCATTTCATTTGAATTTCGGGGAACTCTTCTAACGGCTAGTTTTTATTTTTTTTCCATTTTATTCATTTTATTTAATTAACTGATTCTATAAATTTAATTAATAATTATTAATTTAATTATGCGTTCGTCCAACGTTTTCATTCGCCAGATAATCGTTTACAGACACTCATGCAGTGGGGCCCCAGTTTTGAATCGTAACGTTTTGTGTTTTGTTTTGTTCTGACATTATTTTTTCTCCTCGCTTTTATCGAATTTAAAATGCTTTTTATCCGACAAAAAATGTCAAAAAGAAAAAGGGGGTATTTTATTGCTGTGATCTTTGTATTTTATTGCATTTGGATAAATATTGAAATTATAATTTTTTAGCATTGTTTGCCTGCCAAATATAATATTTGATAAAAGTAGTATTAATTTAATTTAGTCTAGTATGTTTGGGTCAGTGTTTCTAAACTTGATTTAAGTAATCTTGATTTTAAAAACTTAATTTTAAGTAAAATTAAAATTAAGTAAACTGGTGTATGTTTAGTAACTTATGTTTTATTAATATGTTTGAAAAAAAATTTAGCATAAATTTTCAATCAAATGCAGGAGCTGCATTGTTTTTACTTTTAGTCAAACTTACTTTCAAATACATAATCACAAGTGATTCAAAAGAATTAACCAAACACTTAAACGAAATCACGCATTTATACATTAAATGTGGTTTTGACATGCTCCATTGTAGTTCCAATCATGCTATATAAGTTTGATATGCGTGAATTAATCAATACTGCCAGTGAGATTAGAGTAGGTCAAATTTAATTTGGATTATAGCAAATTTGGATGTATATTTGGTACTTCATAAGTGGGTTTCAACTCTCAAATATGGACTATGATTGGATGGTTTGTGATAGAATTACTTTTATCTTTAAGTTAAAAGTTAGGAGTGAAAAAAAATGGTATTTTTATGTAAATTATTTAGTTAATAACCTATTCCTATATTATATATTTGAGCTCATTTAGGAGGGTGAGTTTCTTGTTTTTTTCACGATTTCTTTTTTTTTTCTTTTTATCTTACTTTCTCAATTAATTCATTTTTTTTATATTCTTTCATTGTATTTGCATAGTGATCTTCACATACTTCATATAAGCGTGAAATTAATTTTTAACATTTTATAATTCAATTCAAATTTAAATTATTTTTATTACATGTGATTGTTTTCAAATTTAAATTAAATAATGTTTTATTTTAACATAAAATAATTACTATTATTTTTTAATTTAAATTAAATATTTATAATACTAATAATAATAATTATTATTATTATAAAAAGAATACAATATAATTTTAATCTATTATATTTTTATGTTTTGTCTATTTTAATCATTTATGATATAAAATTCATATTTTGATCTTTTATGTTTAAG
>JAMLFT010005714.1:0-17146 GCA_026544285.1 Pachyrhizus erosus
AAAGAATTATAAAATAAATCACCATAATTAGATAGAAAAATAAAATATAAAGGTTTTATTAAATAAAAATAATAAATTAATATAATATATAAACATGTTCCTACTTAAATATACTAATAAATAATATTATATTAATATAAAAATAATATTATAATTTTTAAAATTTTAAAAATAAATTATCAATATTAACATAAATGTAAATTATAAAGAGATTAAAAAATAGTTAAATATCATTGTAATTAGTATTTTTTTTATAAAATGATTTATGATAATCAAATAAATAAATTATAATAAATAAAAATTAAGAATTATAAAGCATAAATAAAATAACTTTATAAAATAAAACAATTTAAAAAAAAAATTGTAATATTAAATAAGTTTTTAAGATACAAAAATATATTTTTTAAAAGACTTATTTTATACATAATCAAGGAATAATAAATTATCATTTTTTTTCTTTATTATAGTCATAATTATCATATATGTTACCACCTATGATAAAAGATTAAAGTATAAGTATCACAAAAAAGAATAAAAGAAAAAGTATAATGAAAAATAATAATAAAAAATATTATAAAAAAAAATAGATTATATCATATACTATATTTATTATCTTATTTGTCTCAATTATTTTGATAGATATTTTTCAAAATCTTTTTCATCATAATTAATAAAGACACATTCTGATTAATCTTTTCATTTCATTCATGTCATATATTATTTTTCAATTTTTCTCTATCAATTTTATATTATCACATAGGTTTTTGAATTTTGTTTTTAATATTATAGAAAACAAAAAAAAAGGAATGAGAGAAAAAAAAACTCATCACAAAAAAAAAATATATATATTTTAAATAAAAAATTATTATACAAGGGAGAAGAGAGATAAAGAGAAATAAAAGAGACAAAAAATGATAAAAAATAAAATTAATAAAAAAATGAAATTAAAATATTTAAAATAAAAAAATATTTAAAATTAAAATTTAATTAGTTAACTAATGTCTATAAATGAGAAATTAAAAATTAAATTAATTAATTGTTATTTTTTATATTTATTAATTATATATAAATAATATTTAAAACTATATTTATTTTACAATTTTATTTTTAAATTTTGTAATTATTTTAATATATTTAAAATTACAAAATTAATTCTTAAATTTTTTAAAACATTATCCATATATATTACTTTATAATAATAAAAAAAATAAAAGATAACAAAGTGTTTAAAACCAAAATCTCTATCTCCACAATGGTAAGAATGAGGATCACCTTTATACATCTATTTTAACAACCATGGTTAGGTGAGTTCCTAAAATTCTTATGTTAAATCCTAAAACTTAATTTTAGTTACTTTTATCTTTTAAAAAAAAAATCCTTAAATTTAAATTATTTGTACTTTTATTTAAATTAAAAATAGTGGTAATATAGGAAAAACAGTTGTTAGTTTACGATTATTATATGACTTGTCGTCCCCCTTGAAAGGAAAAGAGAGTGCAGAGAGCTACGACGCCGTTTTATGTGTTCCCGGTCGAGTCATAGGCAAGCCGTGTTGTTCTGTTTGGAAATTGGAAGAATAGTCAGTGGTCAGAGACAGAAGAGAAGAGAAGGGAAAAATCGAGGGTGGGAAGATGAGTCGGAACGATTCCAAGTACTTCTCCACCACCAAGAAGGGTGAAATCCCTGAGCTCAAAGAAGAGCTCAATTCTCAGTACAAGGTTGTTTTTTATTCCTTCCTTTTCCCTTTCATCTTCTAATTTATTATAAAACCCTGTCGTTTTCGGATCTGATTCATACTATTCCATCTTCCTTTTCCTCACTCTCCACGATGCAATCTCATACATCTCTATGCCCAATAACTGGACATGTTATTACTTTCTCATTTATACAAATATGTTTTTATCCACTAATCACTCGCTGATCTATGGGTGCCCAGCATCCATTTGTTGCCAGTTCAATTTTAGGACTCGAATATACAATATAATAGAGAAATCTGAAAAAATAAATAAATCAAAGATGAATTTTTCAATTTGTTTTGGAATTTGCTAGTTAGCATATGCGATGACAACAGTAACCGGGCTTTATTTTTACTATGTTGGATTAGGCGGGTGGCTACATGGATTAAGAATGTCGTAATGTTCTATCGTGAATGGTGTTTATAGAAAAATTGTTGACCTTTTAATCTTTCTTCAAGGTTTTGTTCTCGGCTTTCCTCTTCCTCTAACAAGGACTACTCTTCTTATAAGGACTTCTGTAGGTCTTCTCCGCACATGCCCAAACCACCTAAGGCAAAGTTGTACCAATTGTTTGCAATTGGTGCTACCCCAACTTTTTTCCCTAAAGCATTAACTCCTAATCCTATCTTGTTTAGTGTGTGTTTGCAACTCGTATATTCACATTTTCAAGTTAAATTAGAAGATGTGGAGACGTAAAAAGTTGTGTCCCTAATGAGTTACCATATACGCACTTGTTATATCCATTTGTTTAATGCAATATCCTTATATTTGCTGCATTCTCTTTTCATATTCTATTTTTCCCTCTTGTTTATCTAGTTCAACTTTTGCCACCTATGAGGCAATTTTGGATATAATGTTGACATCTGTATCTTTGAAATCTTTTTTATTTTCTTATATTTAAGCACTGATTGTATGGTGATCACCATTTCACCATTTTAAATTGTCGTGCATGTTTTGATGGACCTCTTTGTGTTGCCTTTTTGCTATGTATTTGAATATGTGCAACAAAGTAAGTGAAGTGTGAACCTTATCTTTTTCTTTCATGTCTTGCAGGACAAAAGAAAAGATGCTGTCAAAAAGGTTATTGCTGCAATGACTGTTGGGAAGGATGTCTCATCATTGTTCACCGACGTGGTGAATTGCATGCAAACAGAAAATTTGGAGCTAAAAAAGCTAGTCTACTTATATCTGATAAATTATGCAAAGAGCCAACCTGACCTAGCAATACTTGCAGTGAATACATTTGTGAAGGTAACAACTGGAAAACTGGAATGACTGTGCCCTTTCATCATGTTGTGATGTTTATTAGTTCTTTTCTTATCCATCGCTATCATTTATCTCTTGGTTTTTTGGGTTTCTTGACTATATGTCCCTTCTCTCCTTGTCATCTTGTAAGGCCAATTTTTTATTATCTCACGTTATGCAATTCATCCCAAATCATAAACACTGGTTGAGGATGTCGATTTACCAAGGGAGATGTTTATCCAAAAATATAGCTTATTATTATATCATTATATTTGTACTCTTGAGTTGAATATTCTTCCCTTACTTTCCTTGATGGAAGTTACTCTGAAGTTGCAATGATGCATTTTTTTCTCCTTTCGTTTAAAATTCTGACAGGATTCACAAGATCCAAATCCTTTGATCCGTGCCTTAGCTGTACGGACAATGGGCTGCATTCGTGTTGATAAAATTACTGAATATCTGTGTGATCCTCTTCAAAGATGCCTAAAGGTACTTACATGGCACTGTTACAACTTACGTATATCTATTATTAAATTTGAAATTCCTCTGGTTAACAACAATACCAAAGTTTGTTTTTCTTTTTATGCCCTGTTTGTAACTCTTGTTCATATATGATATATTTTGACAGGATGACGATCCATATGTTCGTAAGACAGCAGCTATTTGTGTTGCCAAACTTTATGACATAAATGCAGAATTAGTTGAGGACAGGGGTTTTTTGGAATCCTTGAAGGATTTGATATCTGATAATAATCCAATGGTTGTTGCTAATGCTGTGGCAGCACTTGCCGAAGTTCAGGAAAACAGTAGTAGACCCATCTTTGAGATCACCAGTCACACACTGTCAAAGCTCCTTACTGCTTTAAATGAATGTACAGAGTAAGTTTGTTGTATATTTGCTAACATAATTAAAACTGGAAACAATTTTGAATTAGTATTAATGCAACCCCTCTCTCTTTATGATTGATTGTGCAATTTATGGGTTATTATTTTATTTGACATCTCGGCTTTTCATCGTTCATTTCTGATCACATATTGGTTCATTAACCTAATAACACTTATTTTTGCTTCGTGTGCTAGATGGGGTCAAGTTTTTATATTGGATGCTCTTTCTAGATACAAGGCAGCTGATGCTCGCGAGGCTGAAAACATAGTAGAAAGAGTTACTCCTCGCTTACAGCATGCCAATTGTGCAGTTGTTCTATCAGCTGTTAAGGTATTTTTTTCTTTTTATCATTTGTTAGCTGTACCTCATGCCTCTATTGATACTTTGGAGATTACATTTTCTTGGTTTACAAACTACTATTTACAATGACTTTTAGATGATCCTTCTGCAAATGGAGCTTATCACCAGTACTGATGTGGTTCGGAATCTTTGCAAAAAGATGGCTCCTCCTCTTGTGACATTACTCTCTGCAGAACCTGAGATACAATATGTAGCACTGCGGAATATCAATCTTATAGTACAAAGAAGACCAACAATACTTGCTCATGAAATTAAGGTAGTGATTTGAATATTATTTTGTGAATGTGTTAGTGTCACAACATCCTTGAGCATTAGTGAAGAACTTTTCTGTTTCATTTGGGAAGATGGGATGCTTATGGAGTATATATTCTATCTGCAGGTGTTCTTCTGCAAGTACAATGATCCCATCTATGTAAAAATGGAAAAGTTAGAAATTATGATAAAACTTGCTTCAGACCGAAATATAGACCAGGTATTGTTTACGTAATAGTATTGTCAGTTCATATTTCCTTCTCATCCCCAATTTTTTTACATGATCGGAATAGATTTCTGTTGTTGTAGTGAGCACTACACATGTTTCTTACCACAGATTTGGTAACCAGTTACCCTTTCACACGGACAAGACTCACAATATGAGCCATCAAAGAGTTTTATATGTTATGTTTTCAATGATACCTTACCCTTGTATTTTCTCTATTCTTGCCAACAAAATATCTTTTATCAAAAAGCAAATTGTCCTGTGACCTAGATTGACACATGTTTCATGCATTTGGTGCATTGCTGCATTACCATTTAGTTGAGCTAATTTAGCCAAATATTTCGTAAAATTTTGTTTGTTTGTTTGTTTAATTATTTTTAATTGTAATATCTGCAGGTTCTATTGGAATTTAAGGAGTATGCTACTGAAGTTGATGTGGAATTTGTAAGAAAGGCTGTTCGAGCAATTGGTCGTTGTGCCATCAAATTGGAGAGAGCAGCTGAACGATGCATTAGTGTTTTGCTTGAGTTGATCAAGATAAAAGTAAATTACGTTGTTCAAGAGGCAATCATTGTTATCAAAGATATATTTAGAAGATACCCCAACACGTAATATTATGATATATTTTATTATCTGCATTTATTTTTTGGGAAGAAGATAACACAATCAGGATTACTAGCATACGTTAAAATTTTGATTGATTCTTCGTTCTACTTTGCAGATATGAGTCCATAATTGCAACACTTTGCGAGAGCTTGGATACCTTGGATGAGCCAGAAGCCAAGGTACATGCTTCTCTTAGTTCCTTTCTAATTGTCATTACACAGTATGTAATATATTGATCCCTTTTCCTGTATGGATAGGCATCAATGATCTGGATAATTGGTGAATATGCGGAAAGAATTGACAATGCTGATGAACTTCTTGAAAGTTTCTTGGAAAGTTTCCCAGAAGAACCTGCACAAGTTCAACTACAGTTGCTGACTGCTACTGTCAAACTTTTCCTTAAGAAGCCAACTGAGGGCCCACAACAAATGATTCAGGTTATTACTCAAATTGCTCGATTTTATTCATATTGATATGGTTAACATGCCACGTGCGAAATCTTTTGATATTTCAAGGTGGACTATTCTTGTAATATGTATGCAAATATATTCTTTTTCCCTCTTTTATTGAGTGGCACATATAAGCATTTATAATTTTTATGTCAATTGTCAGATATAATAGATAATTGTTTGTATTCCTTGCCTTTAGTGACTTTATTATTTTTCTACTACAATGTTCACAACACATATCTGTGTGGCTTTGTGTTGTAGTTTTATTTTGTAAATGTTTAGAGATGGATAACTTGTCTTCAATTACTACATTATTTTTATAATCTCTTGCTCAGATCCCACATTAGCGAGTATATTGGTAAATTAACTTGTTATAATGACTTGTGCTAGCCTTCTTACTTGAGTTAGCTTTTGAGTTTGAGATAGGCCCAATTCATTCTTAATTCTAATATGGTATTAGAGCTTAGGGATGAGGATTGAGGGGTTTGTTAAGATCCTATGGACAGGGTATATAGGCAAAGTATCCCTTATAATGGACCTGGAGAAATCCTCCCCCTTGAGCTAGCTTTTTGGGTTTAGACAGTCTATTCTCAATTCAAATATCCTTGAAAAGAGAAATTCTTGTGTTAATTTGAGATTATGTTTAGAAATTTTCCTAAAATGATTGAATTTGGAAGACAAATGTGTTAATTTATCTTTAGTTGTCTTTTTAAGACTCAAACCTCCCTTTTATATTGTTTTATTTTTCCAGCATGAATGTTTTTAGTCAGGTATTATCTTCAGACTTGTATGCTAAGTTCACTTAATTACACATCTTTGCAGGTTGTTTTGAACAATGCCACTGTGGAGACAGATAATCCTGATTTGCGAGACCGTGCATACATATATTGGCGTCTCCTTTCAACTGATCCTGAGGTTTTATTTCTTGAACTTGAATCCAATCTATTTTGTTTGCCATGATGTATACATGAGGTCAATAGTTGAGCTGCATATTCAACTGAAGGTTGGATAGTCACCAAAATCATTAACTATTTACAGAGGACTGCATAATTTGTGCCATCATTCTGTGCAAAATACTAGTATACAGCTAGGGTGTGGCTTCTGGCCATGAATTGGTGGTTTGCATTTAATCACATGTAAATAATAGGTTTCTTAACTTTTTTTCTTAATTTCTACACACCAGTATGAAGCTGTACATTTGATGTATCCATCTAATCTGTTTTCCTCAGGCTGCTAAGGATGTTGTGTTAGCTGAGAAGCCTGTGATAACTGATGATTCAAACCAACTTGAACCTTCTCTACTTGATGAGCTTCTTGCCAACATTGCTACACTATCTTCTGTTTATCACAAGCCTCCAGATGCTTTTGTAACTCGTGTACACTCTTCAGCTCAGAGAACAGAAGACGAAGACTATGCCGAGGGAAGTGAAACAGGATTTTCTGAGTCACCTGCAAATCCTGCTAATGGTTCTGCATCACCACCTACTGCTAGTCAATCAGCACCTACATCTGCAACAGGTGCACTGGCCACATCTCCATCTGTTGCACCTGTGCCAGATTTACTTGGTGATTTGATGGGCATGGATAATTCTATCGTTCCTGTTGATCAGCCAGCTACTCCTACTGGGTGAGTGCATCTGGGATCATTAGTATATAATGTGCAATCTAGTGTGATCTATTATGTATTTTACAAGCATTGCATATAGTTTGTTGTATGATTAACAGAATGTTACTATTGCATAGAAATTGTGATTAGTGGTAAACTGTGTTTTTCTGATATATTGAAATATAAAATAGTGTGACACGAGTATAACAAGACATCAACATCCTGAAAAGTTTATGAAACCTTAATTACTTTGCTTGTGAAATCATGCCTAATTTGATCTTATGCCTTGGTTACAGGCCTCCATTACCCATTTTACTTCCTGCTTCAACTGGTCAGGGTTTACAAATTAGTGCACAACTGACTAGACAAGATGGTCAAATATTTTATAGTTTGTTGTTTGAGAACAACTCTCAGGTTTCGCTTGATGGCTTCATGATTCAGTTTAATAAGAACACATTTGGTCTTGCAGCTGCTGGTCCCCTTCAGGTTTGTTATTGCATATATGTCATATATTTCAATATTTCTGCCACCTATGTTCTAATGGATTTTTCCTTTTTGTTCAGGTTCCACAGTTGCAACCTGGAATGTCAGCTAGGACCGTCCTCCCTATGGTTATGTTCCAGAATATGTCGCAAGGTCCTCCTAGCTCACTTTTACAGGTTGCTGTGAAAAACAATCAACAACCTGTGTGGTATTTCAATGATAAAATCTCATTGCATGCTTTCTTTACTGAGGATGGTAGAATGGAACGTTCCAGTTTTCTAGAGGTATATCTTTTTCCCATTTGTTTGATCCTTTGACATAACTGCAATAGGTTTGCACTTAGTAATTCTGACTTGTGATGCATAACTGCAATAGGTTTTCATTTAGTTTCATGGGCTTGGTCAGTTTAGTAATCTATGTTACAAAGAAGGCCATGTATATTGTGAAACTTTACAAATAAGTTTGTCAGTTCTCTTACTATTACTTGAACATAGAAATGGAAAATCTGATCAACTGCACTGCAGACATGGAGATCCCTTCCTGATTCAAACGAGGTTTCAAAGGACTTCCCAGCCATTGTGATTGGCAGTGCGGATGCAACACTGGAACGACTGGCTGCATCAAACATGTTCTTTATTGCAAAGCGCAAGAATGCAAACCAGGATGTGTTTTACTTCTCAGCTAAACTCCCTAGAGGGATACCATTCTTAATTGAACTTACCACAGTGATCGGTAACCCTGGCGTCAAATGTGCAATCAAGACTCCAAGCCCTGAAATGTCAGCACTTTTCTTCGAAGCCATTGAGACTCTTCTAATGGGTTAATGGATTTTAAATTTTGTTTTTTTCTTTTAATTTTTGTTTATATATTGCTTTTGTTAGCATATTTGATAAATATCCTGGACAGGTGTGTTATATCTTATTTGAAAAAAAAAAATCCACTGACTTTTTGTTGTCTCTGGCTGTGTTTCACTACTGCCATTTTTGCCGTTATTGGCACCATGGATGTAGTTGTGCTCTTCTGGACAGTTTTTGTTGAGGTTCGACGGCTTGTACTATTGCATTCTTTGTAAAGTGATTAAATTGTTATGCTTTTAGCTCTTTCTATGGATTCCCATTTTAGATTTTTCGTCGGAAATACACCCTAATGTTAAAATGTTGACTCGTATTGTGGAGATTTTTTCTGGTTTTACATACTACTATTATTATTCCGTGCGTTCTATTTAAGTTGTTTAAGTAAAAATCATATATCATAAACAAATTTAAGGAGACAAGAATAAAATTAAAAATATGATTAGTAATAATTTTAGAGAATTAGTTAGGAGTTGGAATGAAAAAGACAATTTTAATATGGAAAGAAAAATTTAGGAGTACTTAAAATTGAAATTTGAAAATTTGAAATCTTAACGTAAAGAGAGATTTAAATACAAAAAAACTTAAAATATTAAAATATTAAAATATAAATATAAGAATAAATTAAAATTTAAAAAAAAAAAAAATCAAGTGTTAAACAATGTTGAAACCAACTGTCATAAAAAGATATAATAAAAATTTAATTAATAAGAGTCATAACAGTAAACTAGTTTGATGTTGGGGGAAAATGAATATTATAGCATGAGATGTTTAAATTTGATACGGGGACAGGTTATAAACAATATTTGATTATGATAAATTACGAAATCTACTTTCTTCTTGCAAGGCATATGACTATAAATTATTGCCTAGAAATAAATCAATGAAATACGATCAACTGTAGGGCAGGTAATTTTAAAATAGGTAAATATTAAAAGACCTATAAATTTTTTTGTCTTCAAAATATTCAATTCGTGTAATTCATATAAATCAGTAATGCATTTATCTTAAAATTAATTTCTAAATGTCAACACACACATAAATCACCTCAAATTAAGTGTTTAATAATCTAGTTACAAAGCTTAATTTGAAAGTTGCATTGCTAAATAAGGAATTATGATCGGATTCAAGAATATTTCACCAACTTGCTAAAACAATGATGAAGGTACTGAGACACCCGCATCTAAAAATATTCTACCAACTTGTAAAAATAATGATAAAGGTGGTGGGACACACACACATCCAGAAATATTCTACCAACTTGTTAAAACAATGACAAATGTGGTGAGAGACATACAAATACACAAATCACCTTAAATCAAGTAATTACTCATTTAATTAATGAAATTAACTTGAGAGTTGCACGGTTAAGTAAGAAATCATGTTTACTCAAAAATATTTCACCAACTTATTATAATAATGATAACAGACTCACACAACATAGAATGCTTTCTCAACAACTTTCCAACGTGTCTTTAAGGTCAAGAGAATCTAGTTGCATAAGAATTAAATTAGCACAATTCAATTGCATTTGAACCACACTAGACTAACTAAATTTAGCATGTAACTAGGTGACATTATTATTTCTGCAAAATAATTCCACCTAGCCTTTTTAGGTGGCAAAACCATACTTTTCATGGTAAATATGTATACTTTGTCATTCAATTAAGTTGTAGTAAAGAAGATATCTAATAAAAGACAAAAATTACTTAGCAACATCTTGGGTTCGGTTCAGATCCTCTCCTTTTGAAGAAAAAAAAAATATGAGATATTACAATCAACAAATCTTACCATTCATTTTATAAAACTTTTAGTTTATAATAAAATATATTTTGTTAAAAAAAATAAGGGTCAGGATCTAGAAATAGGATAACATCTACTTCTTATGGTCTTTCACACTCTTGGCAAGCCTTTACAAATGAAATAATAAGCCTTTCTAAACCTCTATAAACAGGACAATATCTACTTTTTACGATCCCTTTGCACGTGCACGCACACAAAGTACTTACTTATTGTGGTCCCTTCACACACAAAATTTATAATATTTATATTTATAAATATTTAGAAGAACATATTAACTTTTTTTTTTGCATAAACAGCATGTTAAATCTTTTAAATCTATGATAATTCAATAATGGAAATAAGATTAATATCAAATAAATAATGAATATAGTATATTCAAATATATCTTATAAAGAAAAAAGCCTTATATATTTGTCTCTAATCTAGACAGGAAACTTCAATTCAATTGCAAGTGAAACAAAGGTTTGAAATTGACTTCATTATGTAGTTCCGTAGAAAATGTAAATGCACACTTTCTTTGCATAGATCCAACCCGCAGCACATGTTCAAGTCATTGAAAATTTTCATGTGGCATTAGTATTGCACAATTTAATGTAGTCTGTTTGTCTACATATCAACTTTCTGATAGTATAAATGTTTACACACATTCAGGAAAAAAAAAAGAAAACTTTACACACCTGAAAAACCAAACAGAATGCAAAATTTCAAACTTCCTTTTTTTAGCTAGTTGTTAGCCAAGCAAATTAATAGTCAGTAGGAAAAAAATACAAAATAATAATCGAATGCAACTATGATCTCTTTCTCATGCCAAAAGAAAAATTCTTCAAATATCCTGAGAACCGATCAACCGAGCTTCTCCAACTGCAATGCCATTGGTTGGTCTCAATTGAACAAGATAGAACTGCAATCCAGATTGTAGCCATGGACTAAAATTCAACACAGATTTTCTTATTGCCTATTTGACCGGCCAGCTTCAGAATCTTTAAAAGATGATCTCCAAGCCTCTTTCCACTGTGTCCAATTGTCAGTTTGATCAATGACACTATTTCTAGTCATGCTATTTCCATGGCGTTTCTTTTGGGAATTTCTCATTTCTTCTTCAGAATCATACTGTGATCGCTGAAAAAAAGTAATAACGAAGACATAAATACTCTCAAAATGTTTGTTAGAGTAAGATGAAAACACACAAAATACCTTGGCAGGATCTGACAGGACAACATATGCCTTTCCAATTATTTTGAAAAGCTTATCAGCATCTTTGCTTATTTCTTCAACAATATCCTTCCACATCTGATCATCTCCACTGTCACTTCTTGCCAAAGACTGGCCAGCCTACATAATATAAAATTAGTTAGAAGTGATTTTTAATGTATGAGGATTTAGCAAAGAGGCCAATCAAAAAACCTTGTCTGGATGATGTCTAAGTGCGGCTTTGTGATAGGCCTTCTTGATTTCAGATGACGAAACAAAATGTTCAACTCCTCTGCCATCATAATCTGAATCAGCAGATGCCTTAAATTGACATGAATTAGCAATAGACAGGATTCTCTAATAACAGCATGCTATCTCTGCCACACATGAAACACAACTAGCACCAAGAGTGGTCCTAACATGAATTCTGTTTAGTATATTAACCTTGACATTGAATTTATGAAATTCTCAAGTTCTAGCAATAGTAAAGAAAGATTTCAACATATTCACTACATGTACAAAAATCCTGGCACCGATAATTTTGAATCAATAGTAGAAAATGGGGTTGCACTGTTTGAGATGTTAAGCAATGGTAAAGAAGGGCTAATTATTAGTAAAAGTGCTTACAAAATGAGGTACATATCTAGAGGGATCCCCTTTCTGGCTTCCTCTTCTATTTCGGAAAGCCAAATTTGGTTATGTTTCAAATCATTGGCATAATTGATTGATCTATCGGACATGCCAGGCTGATTGCTATTATCCACATCCCCCTTAATGAGAAGAGAGACAAGTCTCCTTATATCGCTAGCTGCTTGGTCGTAATCTCTGATCATCTCAAATAGAGTTGCACGCCTAGAAAGTGCCTGCGAGAGTATAAAAACGTGAAATTGAAGTACCAACTCATCAATTCATTTGGTATCCTGTAAAAGCTATATATATTTGAAAAATGCAAAGAATGAATTAGTAAAGATACAACTTGGGGAAATTTCAATTTTTAAAAAACGAATGCCACTAGCATAACTGAAGAATAAAAAATGACGAGTTTTAGGGGCTTTTTATTCTATGTCAGTTTCTCCCAATGTGATAAGATATAAAAAAATTAGTTTCAGTTGAAGAGAGAAACCTTCAAGTATCTTCCATCAAGAGCTATAGCCAGATTGCAATCCGCTATAGCATCAGTAATTTGGCCTAACGCTTTATAAGCAGCAGCACGATTACCAAAACAGACAGCTGCAAATGTTCGAGACTCTACATTACATGATAAAGCAGCAGTATAATGTTCAACAGCTTCTTCATGCTTTCCTCCCTGAAACGCTTCATTCCCTGCTGTCTACAGTTGGATACATTTTCATTAGTCCTAATACAAGAAACTTCCATGTTACGTTAAAAGGACAGCACAAATCAACAACTACCGAGGAACAGTGCTTAGAATATAACAATGTAGCTTATAAATGTTTTCTTGTGTCCTTTGACAAAACAAAAAAGTTGTTCTAGAGAAGCAAAAAGTTCTCTTATTACTACCCTAACACTTGTGACAGTTTCATAATAACCAAACAAGATTGACGGCATACAGCTATACATAAATAATCAGAAAGATATCAAGAAACATAATATAAGCTAACCTTGTGATGCAAGAGCTCACGTACAGTGACAGCTAGTGGTATTAGTAACTCCAAAACCTTGCTTCCACTCCTGCAGGGACATTATCAAAGCTGATGTCCATATTAAAAAAAAGGATCACCATCGAACGTGTCCATATTTTCATTCTTTTTGAGGAGGATATGCCAGGGTGAATGGATTAGATGTTAATGATACTTACTCGTTAATGGCAGATACCTTTTCCTCTTGTTTCTCCAGCAAAGAAAGACCCTCTTCAAGCTTTCCTAGGTGAAAGTAGGACTTAAGCATCATTGAGCCCCGCCAAAGCCTGAAATATAAGCCTTTTGAAAGCTGTGAACTATCCAGATCTCTTACTTCGCAATCAGCATCCAATGGATGAGAATTCTTCTCAGCAGAACCAAGCGTTTCATCACACAGCTGAATCACTTCCTCATATCTACATAGCTGATATTTAAAGCAAAAGTTATCCAACAGAGGCTCAACTAGAATAATAGAATGCACAAACAGCCTAATGCTGACTTTGACAAAGTTTTAGTAAAATGCCAGCTATCAGCATATTATAAGACAGAAATGCAGACCATAAAAAGAGCCTCTGCTTTCATTTCAAGCAATTTTTCAGAGTGTGGACTTATCATCAATGCCTCATTTATATGTTGCAATGCTCTCTCTGCATAAGCAGCTGTTCTTCTTTGCAAAAGTTCATCAGAATGATTGGTTAATTCTGATACTTTCTGCCATCCATTTAAGTCACTTATCAGTTCAGGAAGAGACAGATGAAAAAGAAAAGCCCCCAGAGTTTAAATTACTATAAACAGTCAAACCTGTGTCTTTTGCAAGAGGTCAGAGGCTTCCACAACAATTTTTTTATCTACACAAACATCGGTTCCTGACTGCAAGCACCGCTTGGAATACTTTGACGCATCTCCAACATCCCCCAAAGCAAGGAAACAGCTTAAAAATAAAGAAAATAACTTAGGGATACACAATCTATTTTGAGTACTAAAATATTGAGCATTTTAGTTGACAAATACAATCTTTAAATACACCAACATGCTTTGGCCTTGAACAAATCAGCGATCCATTATAGACTATATAGAACATTTAACCCAAGTCTTCACAAAATTTTATGAAACTGTCCACTAGAGCCAGAACATCTCCAACATAAGGTAATAAAAATTAAAGCATATATGATGTATAACTGCACCTTTGGGATGCAAGAACTAAGTATCAACAGCATTATGCATGTTACTAGGTTAGAAATATGAGCAATTTTACCTTTCTGGTTTCTCTATTTCCAATAATATATATCATCAACTCCGTAATTTGCCTGTTATAAGGTAAGGGCCTTACACAAGCCTCAGTTACAGCTTTTAGTTAACTTAGTCAAAACCCTAGTTGATACTTCATTCAATCTACCCTATAATATATTATAGTCATTAATCCCGGAGGTACTTTTCAAAGCATGCAAACAACCACCAATCACCTATTGCCTGTAAATCACCTTTACCATCAACTATATCCATTAAACCTTTAATCCACCTGTTTTCTACCCTAGATTCATGCAAGAAAACACTGATTTTAATATGTTATATCCTTATGGCTTATCCTACGAATTCCTTTTGTTCGAGATCAAAATTAAATTCATACAACTTAAATCACAATCCAAAAAGATTAGAAACAAAATGGGACCTTACTTTGCAGCTCTAAGTTGCACCCTGAGGAAATCTGGATCAATTTCAGCAGCCAGCCTACAATCTTCTACTGCAGCTCTCATCCTACCAAGAGACATGCGTGTGGCAGCACGGTTGCTGTAACACAGCATCAACGCCCTGCGACATCTCTTAGATGCTTCCTCTTTAGAAGCACAACTAACTCCTTGTGTGTAACAATCCTCAGCCACAGACAAATTCCAATTTCTATAGGCTTGGTTTCCTCTGTTATACAGCACACTCAGTATCGTGAGTATTCTATTAAAGCAACTACGTAAACTTTATTTTGTATCATGCAAGCAAGTTCCATTTTCTATTTGGCAACAGATTGGAAATCATTGCAAAATGCCAGGACTCCAAATACTGTACAAAACTAAGTGATTGCAAATGTAGCGAGAAAGCTAAAACATAAATATATACTAACTTGAGTCGCCATTTTTCACAGGCTTCCTCAGCCGCAATGGTTGAAGCAGAAACGGAAGCAAGTTCCTCCTTTATCCCTCGCACCTTATTCACCTCAGAACCCCTTGTTTTGAGATGAGGAGCAGATGCTTTGGCTTTCTGATCCTGCCCTGATGTGAAAAGAGAGGAAGTTCCAGAAAATGGAGAACAAGTCGCGGATGATAATGAAATGGGAGTGAAGTTGTAAGTATCATGATGACCATGACCAACTTTTACCCAATTTATCTTTTTGGGGTGGCGTTTCAGGCTAGATGGTTGCACTTCAGCAGCAGAAAATGTAAACCCACTCATATTTCTTGAACCTGAATCACAACCAAGACCATCATCTGTTATGTCCACTTCATCATTGGCAGACTTGAAGCTTCCAGTTTCAATTTCATCATTTGGATCATCACCACAATTAGTATCTAAATCTTTACAATCTGAAGTTTCCTCCTTTGTCTCTGTGTCTACAACTTCACTTTCATCCTTATTCAAGCACTGATCAATTGGTGTGGTGTTGCCAATCGGATTCACACTAAAACCAAATGACTCATTGGGTGTCACATAACTTTTTTGAGCCACATGCATCTTTGGCTTCCAAATAAAATCATGTCCCTGGGGAGGGGTAGAAAACTTGAGTTTTGCTCTACTTTTATTCATTCTAGTGTTGCCACTGAATTTGAATTTATCTTTATCATCACCAGGGAGATTAGTTTTGAGCGGTGGTGTCTTAAACTCAAGGAACGATGACCCTGAAGAATTGTCTTGTTTGGATGTGAACACAAATCCATCATCTCTTTGGCCTTTGCTATCTTGAATTTTCAAGTTGATCATATCTTGTGATTCCAGGTTGAGGTTTTTTTCCATTTCAAATTGGGGATCGCAATTACAGTTTCATTTCCAAATTTGAAAGCTGGCGAAGCAAATCTCATGGTTCCATGGCGCGTGAATCGAAGGAGAAAGGATCGGGACACACATCATCGGCGGGGTCATCGGAGTTCCGGCGACGTGACATATCGGAATGGTGCTCGTTGGCTTTAATCAACAGTTTTTTTGGTGGCAATCATTTACACGTTATTAGGATTTTGCTAACCATCGTAACGACCAAATGTAGAAAATTTTGAATAAATATTGTATGTTCCGATGTCATTCCATCAATGGGTTTTACAACCATAAATAACTAACTACCTAAGACAAGTTTTTTTTTTTATATATATAAGACTTATTTAACTAATAAAATAAAAGATTAATAACCTTACTTAAATCATTTAACCATTTTTTATTCTTTCATTATTAATTTATTTATTATTTTAATTTTAATAGATATATATGTGAATAATCAAAATAAGATTTTTAAAATATTTTTTTATATAAGATATTACTTTGATTGTTATTATAAGTTTGAAATTAAAAATACAATTTATTTTTTTATAAAAATGTCTTTCATTAAAATTTATTATAAAATGAGAAATATATATCATAATTTTTTTTAATTTTATTTAAAAAACATCAATTTAAGATAAATTTAATATTTTAAACTAAATTAACTAAAATTTTTAATTTTAATAAATTAGTTAATTAAACCTTATAATAAAAAATAAAAAATAATAATATTATACCCTAAAGAGTCTAAGATATTAATACATTAATGTATTTTGCTTATTATTATTTACCAAATT